>CAUYQU010002651.1:0-87420 GCA_963574635.1 Cheracebus regulus | reverse complement strand
TCCCATAGGCTGCCTGAAGGTGGGTGGGGCAGCCTGCGGGAGAGTGGGGCGGCTGTGGGCTCCCAGCCTGGCCCCTGGGAACCATGGGGGCACAGGGACAAGCACATGGCTATGGAATGCAGGGTGACCCAAGGACAAGCGAGTTGCGGGGATCTCTATTGTGACCATGCAGAATTGATCGCGGTCTGCCGCGCCGCCGCCTCATGTTCCCAAGGGGAACAGCCGGGCTGGCGACTGGCATCCAGGCCATAACTGCAAATCTATGCTAGGCAGGGTCTCCCTTCTGTGTGTTCAAGTGTTCTCGACTTGGATTTTTAACTAGTAAAAAAATGCACTGAGTTTGGGTTAAAAACCAACCACCAAAATGGATTTCAACACAGCTCTAAAGCCAAGAGCGTGCCCGGCTCTCCCAACACAGCGACTCCTGGAGGCCAGGTGCCCACAGGCCTACGTCCCCTCTCAGCACTGGACAGTGAGTTGATTTTTTCTTTTTACAATAAAAAAAGCTGAGTAATATTGCATAGGAGTACCAGAAACTGCCTCATTGGAAACAAAAACTATTTACATTAAATAAAAAGCCTGGCCGCAGGCTGCGTCTGCCACATTTACAGCACGGTGCGATGCACACGGTGACCAAACCACGGAGGCAGCTTCTGGCACTCACACCACGAGCCGCACGTTTGCCACATGAGAGTAAAGCAGAGGGTGAGAGGAGTGAGAGGGAGGGGGGTCATGTTCACTTCTGGTTCCGGAGCTGATTGGACAGCCAGTCCAGTCCTTCATACAGCCCGTCGCCGCTGGTGGCGCAGGTGGCCTGAATGTACCAGTTCCTGTGGCGTAGGGAGTGCAGCCCCAGCTTGTCTGTGATCTCGGCCGCATTCATGGCGTTGGGAAGGTCCTGGGGGAAGGAAGGGTTGGTGGGAAGGGATGTCCCCAGGACAGAGAAAGGGGCCCCACCAGCCTGCAGCAACCCCCACCACCAGATGCCCTGGCGGAACCCATACTGGCTCCTCACATGCCCCAGGCTGGCCTGGGCAGCTACCTGCTTGTTGGCGAACACCAGGAGGACGGCATCCCGGAGCTCGTCCTCAGCCAGCATCCTCATGAGCTCCTCACGGGCCTCGTTCACGCGCTCTCTGTCATTGCTGTCCACCACGAAGATCAGGCCTGCAGAGCAGCCAGTGTTAAACGGTCAAGGGAACACAGCCCCCTGCCGCATCTGTGGGCTGGCCGCCCTCTCTAGAAGCAGGAGGACCCATGGGACCAGGCCCTAGCTACTCACCTTGTGTGTTCTGGAAGTAGTGGCGCCACAGAGGCCGGATCTTGTCCTGGCCACCCACGTCCCACACAGTGAAGCTGATGTTCTTGTACTCCACGGTTTCCACATTGAAGCCTGCGGGCGGGATGCAGGGTGAGGCTCTGTACCTCGGCCCAGCCCACCCCAGCCCACTCCCTGCTGGCCACTGCCTCACCTATGGTGGGAATGGTCGTCACGATCTCACCCAGCTTAAGCTTGTACAGGATCGTGGTCTTTCCCGCAGCATCCAGGCCCACCATGAGGATGCGCATTTCCTTTTTGCCAAAAAGGCCCTTGAAGAGGTTGGCGAAGATGTTCCCCATACTTGTGGACAGGTGGAAGGACACTGGCCAGGGACACCTGGAGAGACAAGGTGCTCCATGTCTGGTTCTGTGCTGTCCAGCAGCAGCTGCTCAGAGCCCAATCACCCAGGGACGCACCACTGCCTCACCCCACCTCCTGGAAGCCTGCAGGGCAACAGGGAAAGAGCCCTGCCTCCCAGGCCCCGAAATCCACCTGAAGATGGGAGCTGAGGGAAAACAGCAGAGTTAGGAATGGAGAAGCTGTTGCCCTGATCTTGGGAAGCCACCCCCAAGGCTGCATGGCCAGAAAGCCTGCCTCATCCCAGCCTATGCAGGAGGGGAGGCTGGCTACCTGAGGACTGGCTTCCAGGTGCATGCAAGGCTCCTCTACACCCCAACACAGAACCTTCGAGGACTAGAGAGCACCACTCACTGTGCCTCCCCACACTCCGAAGGATCAGAGCACACAGGGCCAGGTCAGGCACAACAGGACACCCTCAGGGGCACAGTCCCACTAAGGACACAGCCCGGATGGGGCATGCACACCCTGTCTGCCCTACATGGCAATGGTAGGGGTTCCCTCAGAACACATACACAAGGGACAGCAATCATGTCGGTTGGCACCCACCATCAGAGCTCTGCAGAGACTTCAGCAGGAAGGGCCTCCACTGCCCGGATGCCTGTGAGGACACTGAAGCTGCTAGGCCTTGGCCTTACTGCCCAGTGGGCACTTTCATGAATCAGGTGTTTTTATTCCAAACAGCGACTTTAGAAAAAAAACTAGTCACTCTCTGAAACACTGGCTGCTTCTTCAGTGCACCCGCAGGGGGCTTATCCCCAGTGACAAAGGCTTCTGCCTTCCAGAGAACATGCCAGGAGCCTGTGACCGCACCCACCCCTCATCAGACCTCCTCCATCGGGGTTCCACATGCAGGCTGCTCTTGGCTGAGTCACGGCCATGACTGTCTGCTGGTGACCTACTTTCTCATCCACCCACCCCAGGACCCTGCAAGGTAACACTTTTTCTTCATTTCTCAACATCGGTGAGAGCCCACACGTGCCTGTGTGGTTCAGTGGGTGTGACCTGGCCACCCGTTTCTGATTTGACATTGCCATCATCCCAGATGAGCCACAGAACCCCTTCAAGCTGGATCAGTGTCCTTTGGACACTTTATTCTTGGTTTTGAACCATGTCACCTATTCTGAAACTTAAAACGAATTCTGAAATTTATGAGGACCTTCACTGTATCGTGTTCCCTTTTCCGGGACAGCCAGGTTTTCTAAGCTCAGAGGAAGACCACCACCCATGAAGCACAGAAGAGACTGAAAACACAGCCTCTCAGTCCACTCCTGCAATCACTGCCAGTGAAGACACCAAAATCATCCACGAGCCTTGAAAGACAGAGAGAAAAGGGAGGAAGACCTTGAACCTGATGATTGACCAGGCAGAGAAAGCTGGACCACCTAGGACCCAAGGGATGCAGCTGGGACTGTCTAGGGCAGGTGTGTCCAATCTTGGCTACCCTGGGCCACAATGAAATAATTGTCTTGGGCCACACACAAAATATACTAACACAACAGCTGATGAACCAAACCAAACCAAAAAAAAACCCCCAATATCTCCATGTTTTAAGAAAGTGTACAAATTTGTGTTGGGTCAGGTTCAAAGCTGTCCTGGGCCACATGCAGCCCAAGGGATGGACCGGCTTGGTCCAGGGGAGCAGCTGCACCAGGGCTTAGGCCTGTGCTGAGCCGTGACAACACATTTGAGCCATGATATTCCAGAACAATTCCTGAGACTTCTATATGCCCCAGCAGATTCACACACAAGCAACTGGAGGTCCCCCAAAGAGACAGGGCTGTCTGCCTCTGAAAGGCCTCCAACATAAGAGACCCAAATATAAATGGAATCTGGAGGAGGTAAGCAAGAGAGGAGACTGAAGAAAGAAGACTATTTTAACAAAGGAAAAGGAGAGAGAGAGAGACCTGATAGATACACAAATAGCTGAAAAGGAAAATTCAAAATGAAGGTGCTCGGAAGGCAGAACAACAAAATAAATAAAAAAGGAAAATGAGAAGTAACTTAAGATATCAACAGAAACTCTAAAAAGAAAGAGGTAGGAAATTATGGGGTGAGATTCTTCAGTGTTCCAGAGCAGGGGCCCAAGAATCTCTAGCCTGAAAGGGCCGAAGGGCAAAGCCAAGGACCTAAATGAGACCCACTGAAGGTGCACCGTGGACTCCAGAATGCCCAGGGGCAAATGACACCCCTGAAGCCCCAAGATAGGAAGACTCTGAAACAGTGCTTTCAAAACCCTGAGAACATGACCTTTAATTCTATACTCAGCCAAAGTATCCAACAAGTCTCAGGGGAGAATGAAGATAACTCCCAAACTGCAGGGCCTCAGACCTCTCATGTGCTCCCTCCCCAAGAGGCTCCCCCAGGAATCCAGAGAGAGGATGTGAGCCCACAGCAACGTGGAGAGAGAGCAGCAGCCTAGCCAACCCCCTCAGACTGGAGCAGGAAGTGGACCCCTGCAAGAATGGGACATGCCACCTACATGTTCTTATTATGGGGTTGGGCAACTCTGGGCAATGGGGAAAAACTAATGACAGGTTTGTAGGAAAAACCTAAGCATGAAACAGAATGAAAAGAGGGCCTTTTATGTGTTACTCCAGGAAAACATATGGTGGGCGATATTCAGGGAGTCCTGATGCTGTGTTACTACTGGGGCGCTGGAAAGCTGAGGCAAGGGCGTGTGGTGTCAAAGGCCAAACCCCACTGCACAAGTTAACAAGTCTAGAAGGAATAAACCTAGGAAACCATGTCAGCAGGGACTCAGGAATAAGGGTCACCTGCCAGTTGGGCAGAGGCAGCACCAGACTGCCATGGCCACTGAAGCATGGCATTGGGGAGAACTGACACCAACACCCAGATACTTAGGGGAAGGGGAACCCCACCACCACCAGCCTCCTCGACCCCAGGACTGTCCATGATCCAGACATGCCTGCTGCCTCCTCATGCCCTAAGCAGCGCTGCCAACCATGCACAGGAGACCATGCAGCCTGCAGGCAGCAAGGCTCGGGATGATAGTAGTCTCAGCCCTTCCACATGGTGACTTTTATTTTTTATTAACAGACCAAAGCGTTCAAGCTCCCAGAGGAGGGAAGCAGTGCTGCAATGGAATGGCAGAACCAGGAAGGGCGAACCCCAAGTCTCAGATGTCAGACATCAGCACACAGACAGCTTGGTCTCTCCCACCCACAAGCACATCTGCGGCCCTGCTGAACACATGGGCAGAGGGTGGCTAGCACGTCCTGCCTCGGCATATACCAGCATCCCTACAGGACCCTGGACCTGGCAGCCCCTGAACTATTTACTGCTTCTGTGACAGGTCAAGATCCAACAGTCTCTGCAGTGGGGGAAAGGCTCCAGAGCAACCCCCACCCTCAATTCCAGGGCCTCTTGGTACAGGTCCTAACTTGTGTCATGCCCCGGCCAGGTGCTGTCAACCTTCCCTCCACCAGAGTCCCCAAATACAAGCCAAAACCCGCTTTTCAGGTCCATCAGAATTATCCTGTGGTAGGAACAAACGCTGGCTTTCTCAGAACCTTCCTGCTTGTACACGTGAGCCCTCACACTGTGAGAAGAGGGCCACCAGCAGAAGGACACCAGGAGCTGCCAGTGGCTACTTCTCTTTCCTAACTATGCTGTGGGCTCCAACTCTAGGGAAGAAAGGTCTTTTAGGGAGAATGTTTCTTTCTTCAGTGAGGACCAGAGACCAATGGTAAAGGTGGCCTTCAGGCATCACACCAGGAAACAGGACAGTCAACTCTGGCAGCTACAGTCCCTGACACCTCACTGTGCCTGTTGAACAGGGGTCGGGAGAAAATATAGCTCTATGAGTTCACATACGTTTTGTGTCTATGAATGGATCCAACCAAACTGGTTCAGATGCACAGGGGAGCCAGCGCCTCTGTGGCCTGTACCCAGACCTCCAGCCAGTTCTGTCCCCAGTCCTTTGCAGACCCCAGGGATGCTTTGACATTGAGTCAGGGAAAGGAACAAGGCAAAGGTTGATCATTTCCCCCCAACCTGTCAAAGTTGGTGTATATAACAGAATCTCTAAGTGACCTGAACTGACAGGAATCAACTGAAAGACAGATACCTCCAACCTCCAACACAGGGCAAACAAGCTCCAGGTCCCAGATTCTGTTCTGCTAACTGACGTCTACAAATAGGACTCATACAATGTGCTCTGTTTATGCGGAAAGCCAGTGACATCCAGAGTTCTCTTTTTGAGACAGGGCCTCACTGTCACCCAGGTTGGCATTCAGTGGTGCGATCACATCCCACTGCAGCCTTGAGTTCCTGGGCTCAAGTGATCCTCCCACTTCTGCCTCCCAAGTAGCAGGGACTGCAGGTGCATGCCACCACACCTGGCTAATTTTTAATATTTTCTATAGACACAGGGTCTTGCTATCCTGCCCAGGCTGGTCTCGAACTCTTGGGCCCCAGTGATCCTCCTGCCCTGACCTCCACAGTAGTTGGGAATATGGGTGTGAGCCAATGCACCCCACCCAGAGTTCTTTTTAAACAAGCTTTTATTGCCGGGCGTGGTGGCTCATGCCTTTAATCACAGCACTTTGGGATGCTGAGGTGGGCAGATCATGAGGTCAGGAGTTCAAAACCAGCCTGACCAACATGGTGAAACTTTGTCTCTACTAAAAATACAAAAATTACCCAGGCGTAGTGGTGCACACCTGTAATCCCAGCTACTCAGGAGGCTGAGGCAGGAGAATTGCTTGAACCGGGGAGGCAGAGGCTGCAGTGAGCCGAGATTGTCCCACTGCACTCTAGTCTGAGTGACAAAGCAAGACTCCATCTCAAAAAAAATCTTTTACTAAAGTCAAGTTCACTGACTTTAATACACATCTTTGTAAAGATACATAAAAATTACACACATCTTTATAGTTACACATATAAATTACACACCTTTATAGTTAATAATCTCAGTTTTACTATATAACCTGAGGAAATTTAACAAAGCTGATCACTTCCCAAACGGACTCATGTACATTACCTAACATTTTAAGGATTTCTGAAAAACAACGGCCTTTCAACAGTCATACATATAGTGTAGATGATCAATTTCCTGAAAGCCTGGTTCATGTCCCACATGGTGACTTTCATTTTAAGGGGGTCCTTAAAATGAAATGCAATATGATCATTTATTCTCACCTGCACAAAAATACTTGTTTACCACACAGCCAAATAAAGCCTATGGTCATCATTCTACCCGCCAGCCAAATGCTCCATTTCTGTAGGCCGGACATTTTTCTGTGACTGAGCACTACATGACATTTTGTCACTATTTTACTAAAACTTATGTAAAGGGAAAACTAAATGTGCCAATACCGGTGACAGGCAGACACATCTCAAAGGCTGGCACAATTGTGACACAGGTGCGAATCAAAAGGCACGCTCAGAGAAGACACATGACTGAGACACTCCACAGACCCAATCAGGTTGAAGAGATTTGCAATCATGCAGATTGAGACAAAAGAGCGGCACACACATTCTAGAACTGTCATTCAGGCCTGCATCTGAAGGTGAGTTCCAATGAGAGTCTTCTGTTTTTTACAACAAAAGTTTCAGGATGTTTTTCTAGGAGCTCATTAGGCATTATAACTCAACGCAGTGATCCCACAAGCCATTAGGAGACAAGGGCTGCCAGGCACAAGGGTCCCCTCTAACACATCTGCTGCTGGCCTTGAGTTAAGGGAGGGGCATTATCTATCAGGTCTGACTTTCAGGTGGGCTAATCAGGGAAATTCAGTTTAGGTCACTGTCAGCTTAAAATTCAAGGTGATATCTTAAATCAGTGTCTGTACTGACAGCTAGAAATGAATTCCATTTTTGTTATTCCACCTCACAGATTGAGTTCTGGGACTATAGCTAATGTGAACACCAAACAACCATTGCCCACTGACTAACTGCACATTTGTGTATTTTTTCCTTATTGGTATTTGTGAAATGTTACTTAACTGTCCTCAAGGCACCCCACCAAACCTAAGTCCTTCTGAAATCTGCAGAGGCACAGCTCTGAGCACACACCAGGTGGGCTCCCAGGGCTGCTGAAGGCAGTGTCTCATGACCTCTGACCACAACTACAATGAGGGACTTGTGCTGGCTGTGCACATGGCATCATGGCAAACGCTGTCCAGTCCTTTACGCTGCCCCAGCGCTGCACTCTCAGTGATGGGACTCTTGTCTGTCACTGAGCACAAAGCCCTCTAGAATGAAATGTGCATGTCCTGGCCTCCCTGCAGCTGTGCACACCTGAGTGAGCTGTCTGTAGATGCCTACAGGAGGACATGGAAGGGGCAGAAGGGCCTGGATCTACCTTCTACTCTGGTAGGCAGGGTGCAGGTGACCTCCAGCTGGCCCCCAGTGCAGTGGCTGACGGACTGGCCACTGGGAAAACCAAGACCAGAAACATAAATCCATATTAGCCCTGAAACTCACAACACAAGCTGAGAATGCGGAACCTGCAGGGATTCACCACTGCAACTGCACAGCCAAGAAACATAGCACCCCTGCCCCGACCTCTCCCTGCAGGTGACAGCTGCGGGGAGAGTACTTCAACCAGCCCCATCCCCTGGGGCCAAAATACCGGCAGTTTGAGGTCAGTCTGGTGTCCACAGAGGAGACCCTGTCTCCACAGGGCTTCCGACCATAACCCCAATTCCTAGGTAAGGTGCCAACGCCCTGGATCGTGGCCCAGCCCACTTCTGCCAGGCATCTATGCCATGCCCAAGGGCTCTCCCAACCTGAGGGGAGGCAATCCCATGGACCTGGGCCCTTGTGCTTCACTCTCCCCCGTGCATGCTGAACAGCCAGTTGTCTGTGTGATGGCACAGCACCAAGCCAAGAGGGCAAGACTAGTGTCCTTACCCCAACCATCTGCTAGCAGTGCATTCATGGGGGCCGCTGGTTCCAGCAATGACCAGAGGCTGAGTCCACAGTGCCCATCTCAGCGTGGTCAGCGCACACATTGTGGAGCTATCTGCTGTGACGATGCTACCCTGGGTTTCAAGGGAGTGGCAAGAACCCAGGAAGAGAGGGTAATGGGGCCACTGACTTCTGCTGGGAAGTAAATCTCCTTTATTCAGCTTTGCCAGTTCACTCCTTGAACTACATACTCACTACAGACATGCTGGGCACTGAGCTACTGCCAAGCACTGTTCTGGGTGAACATGGCACCACAGGACCCAGGGCCCTGAAGGCCCCTTTCCATACCACTTGAAGAAAAAGGGGAACTGGAACAGCACACTGCTGGTGTTGGTGTCATTAACTCGGAGAGCAAGTTGCTCCTTCCTCCAACCACTCAGAGTGGGTGGGGCCCTTGCAGCTTCTCAGCACAAGGTTAAGGAAACTTAATGCGGCAGTTGCACCAGTAACTGAGCCAATGCCTAAAACTCTATTTCTGCCTTCAGGAAACTTTCATTTTTAAAATAGGGGCTGAGGGGAAACACCACACAAAGACTTGCTCTTTCAGAGGAAATAAAAGCGAAGTGCAACAATGGAAGTGGGAGCCATCACGAGGTCCCCCCCAGCTTTGGGACGAGCACCACCTTGTCACCTCAGCCCACCCTGGTCAGTCAGACATGCACAGAGATGGGGACACACTCACAGGCCCTCTGAAGTCACTGACCTTATGGGAAACTCCTCGCTTCTGGCTGCACTCCTGACCTAGGTGAGAGAAAAGCACACCCCGCCCCGGACACACTGGAGACCTCCCCTCAGGTGACCCAGGTCTCACACACACGCTGACATCTGCCCGGCTCTCCAGGTGATGGCGGCCCCCACACAGCGACCCCACATTTCTCTTCAAGGCTTAGACCCTCCTCCCAATTCCTGCCCCTTGACAGCCAGCTTTGCTGCCGAAATCCCCCTCCCAAACCCAACAGGCCTTCTCCACTATGATGGGAGTAGCTTCCCTCCTGTTCACGTGCAAGAACCCTGTCTCCAGCCTCCTCCTGCGCGTTCTCAGCACACCAGTCAGCCAGGTGACCTGAAGCTCTGCTCAGAGCTGCCCCATGGCTGCCGCAGATCAGGTCCTTGCAATAAGCTGCCTTGGTCCAAAACACAGTGCCCACACTGTGCTCCAAATGCTGCCTCTGGCAACCCAAAAGGAAATAAAGAGACAGCATCCCAGCACTCATACAAGATGGCAGAGAACCACTGCTCTGCCCCAACTATGCTGCAACGGAGAGTAAAGGCAAGTGACTTCACAACCGCGCTAGAAGACCAAGGGCAGCCAAAGAACCTGCTGCTCAGGCACTGACACCTCCAACCTCAAGGGCAAGCTGTGTCCATGAAGCAACTACCATAGCTTTTCCTTCTGGAAACCGAACTCATTATGGTTCTGAAGACAATACACAGTTATCTTTGATATATATGGTTATTTTTTCCCCCCTGGAAACTTCAGAACACCTTTTAAAACCATGCACAAAAAAGTTTTTTCTTCATATTTGTAACAGGTCAGCTTTAGGACCTTAGGCGATCCCTCCTATACGAAAGTCAGACAGGAAGTGTTCTTGCTGCTGCCAAAGGTGCCAGTGCTGCCACCCAAAAATACCCCCCCAGATTCCCCAAATCCCTTTTCTGGGGACTGTAGACCCCCCACAAAGGGCCACTGAACACCCCAACAGGCTTCCCACCCAGTATGCACCCTGCTCCTGGCAGGTCTCCAAACCCTGTCAGCCAGCAAATCCACTTCAGGGATTCAGTCCCAATTGCCCCGGGCCAATCCTTCACATCTCCGCACACACGGCACCTGTCAAATGACAGTCTGGCTGGGCGCGGTGGCGCGTGCCTGTAGTCCCAGCTACCCGGGAGGCTGAGGTGGGAGGATCGCTTGAGCCCAGGAGTTCTGGCCTGAAGTGCGCTATGCCGATCGGGTATCCACACTAAGTTCAGCATCAATATGGTGACCTTCCGGGAGCAGGGGACCACCAGGTTGCCTAAGGAGGGGTGAAGCGGCCCAGGTCGGAAATGGAGCAGGTCAAAACTCCCGTGCTGATCAGTAGTGGGATCGCGCCTGTGAATAGCCACTGCACTCCAGCCTGGGCAACATAGCGAAACCCCGTCTCTTAAAAAAAAAAAAAAAAAAAAAAAAAAGACAGTCTGCCCCTTCCGGATGGTCCTGGTATCTCCCTATCTTCCCTCTGCCAGTGTGGTTGGCTCTGTGTGGCACTCACCGTCACAGCCCCTGCCTCCGTGAAGCATCATGCTCATCAAGCAGGGCTTTCTCTGCCCAGAGCAGGCCTTCCTCTCCAGCCTCCCACCCTCTTCCGCTGGGCACTGAGCAAGTGACTCACCACCAAGGAGAAAACTATGGCAAAAAATGTTTATCAGGCCTATAGGGCTCATGAAGACCAACCATACACAACTGCAGATGTGCTTCCCCTAAAAATTAGTTTGTCAGGAAAAATCTATCACGTCACCAAGGAATTTCATGCTGTTTAAAAACTTTTGTTGCACGTGGTTCAGTCTGAACATTCTTCCGACTGCAGAAATGTGGAGAATGGGGTTGTAGATGCTGTTAACTACTGAAGGCAAAAGTGTGACAGCTCAGTGATGTCAGACACCACAGGAGGAAGGGATGTGTGTTCAAAATCTGTTTTCTAAACCTGCCCCCAGGCACCCTCAACTGGTGAGCAGGTATAAATTTTTTTTTTTAAAGAGCTGGGGGTCTCACTCTTGCCTGCCTTTTATGCTTTCCCTGTCTCTGGAGTGCAGTGGTGTGATCACAGCTCACTGCAAACTTGACCTCTTAGACTCAAGTGATCCACTCTCCTGCCTCAGCGTCCCAAGCAGATTGGACTACACAAGTGTCAGGCATAGTGCCTGGCTCACATAAATATTTTAAGAAAAATGTCACCACCAAAACTGCCAGAAGATGTATTAATAGTATTTTTAAAAACCACCCATTAAAAATCTTCAGTATATTATTTGAGAACTAGAACCATTAAGTTTCCCAAGTAGAGTATACGGTACTGCAAAAATAACTTCCTGTAGGACACAAATGGAAAGATGTCTCATATCTAGCCATGCTACCACTGGAAGCCCTTTGGAAATCAATCTTTCTAGCCTGCTGGTATCCCTTTAGGGAATAAGAACTATTTTGATACATTCTGCATAGAAGGTTTTCAAAATATACTATTCTGAAGACATAGGAAAATCTAAACTCGGTTTCTCACACACTCTTACAACACAGATCACTTCTCACACCATATGAGCAGGGGTTTCTCCCCACATGCCGAGCAAGCAGCCAGTTCTGCAGGAGACACTGGCTGGGCATCCTTCAATTCAGTTCAATTCTGACTGTCTACCTGGAGGTAATCAAAAGCCTCAGGTTATTTTACCTGTGCTTCTGGATGACTATAAATCAGGGTCCCCACAACTCCTTCCTCTTGGGTAATTAATTTGCTAGAGTGGCTCACAGAACTCAGAAAAACACTTAAGTTTACTGTTTTTTCATAACGGCTATTACAGAGAATACAGATGAAGACATGCATAGGGTGAGGTATGGGGGGAAGGGACATGGAGCTACCATGCCCTCGAGGGTGTGCCACCCTCCAGTAACCTCCATGAATTCAGCTATCTGGAAGCTCTCTGAAAGCCCAGGCAAGCCTTTTGGGTATTCCCCATCAACAAAGAATTTCATGCTGTTTCAAAGTGTGGTTGACTTAATTGTGGTTCACTCTTAACATTCCTTTGTACAGATGTGGAAACAGGGTTGTAGACGCTGTTAACTACTGAAGGCAAAAGTGTGGCTTCATGATATAGATGTGATTAATTCAATTATGGGCTACTGGTGACCAGCTCAATCTTCAGTCCCTCTCCACTCCTGGGAAGTTGGAGGGTGGGCTGAAACTTGGAACTCCCTAATCCTGCCTTGGCCCAGTGACTAGCCCCACCCAAAAGTTTCCTAGGGGCTGCCCGTCACCAGTCAACTCATTGTACAAAGACATCATCACTTTGGAGATTCCAAGTATTTTAGTAGTTGTATGCCAGGAAATGGGAGGCAGGCCAGATACGTATTTTGCAATCCACAACCGCAGACTTCTAACTTCCTGAAATGTTCATAGATTGAATCAGGTCTCCTGTTCACTTCATGCTGGACACTAGCAGTGGAGCCCTGGGCATCAGTGGTATGGGAGAACGTCTGCCTTCTAAACAGAATCATTCTCAATTGTTGTGCCTGTGAAAACCTGTCTGCCTTTTATGCTTTCCCTGTCTCTTCTCTTCTGGTCATTTAAGCTTCTCCTTTTATCAGGGCCTTTAAGAAGCATCACCCTTCCCAGTCTGTTGGCAGACAACCGGCTGCAAGCCCTTGTTACCACTGTGTAAGAACCAGGAAACCAAGATTAGTCAAGGACATTATGGCTCATCAGCCAGCCTCACTGTCTCTGCATCCCTGTAGGAGACTGAGCTGGGACCCTGGGGGAGGACCTGAGAGCCTCCTGGGGACAAAGAGCATCCAAGACATGTCTGTCAAGTTGCTAACAAGGTCATCTGACCCACCTGAGAATGTGAAAGTACCTTCCAAGACAGTGAGGTGGCTACACAGCTGTAAAGCGATGAGTGCAACTATGCCTTAAGAGTTTACAACCACCACAAGAGGATGGGAAACTGAGGATGAAAACAAGTACTGGAATCCCAACATGAAGGGGCCAAACCTTTTGCAAAAGACCACTTCAGACGCTATGGGTAGGATACCCCTGCCAACCATCCACGCCAATGAGCACGCACAACACAGAAAACAAAGTCCTCATAATTTAAGATCCCTACTGCAAGGCCTTTTCATGGTTCTCTCCCAATTACCTCTGACAGTGCACTCTACTTCCTTTTTCACCCTCTTGAGTTTAAGAAGGCGAAAGGTCAAGGGGAGAGAACGCCTATGAGAAACAGCATGAGCCTGCCAGCCCAGGCTGGCTTCAGCCTCTTGCTCAGAATGGTCACAGCTCATGAATAAGCGTGTAGAAAAGCTTGGTGCGCCTGGCCTGTAAGAGCAAGTTTAAATCCACACACCAAGGAGACATTTAATTTGAAGAATCTAAAAAGAAATGCTTCAACTCTCTGAAATCAGTCATGTACTACTCTGCGTGTGAACTTGCACAACAGGTTTTTTTTCTCTTGGTTTAGGTCTACTTCTATGACCACTGCAGCAGCTGACAGCCCACAAAAATGAAAGGCCAAATGCACCTTCCTATAGTTTCAAGTCTGTCTGGTCCGTAGGGGCAGATTAGCAGGCGAAGGAAGATGTCTGAATGTCCTCTCCATATTGTGCAAGAGGTACAGCGCATAGCTAGACCACATGATGTACAAAACCAGAACTGTGAGGAGCACAGAACCAGTTTTTGCTCTTCACTCACAGTCATTGTGTGACTCAGCTGTTGTCCAAACCAACTGTTTCAAATCTTTTTCAACTGGCAAATCTGAACATCTGCCTCACAGGCAACAGCATATTTCTACTGCTGCAGTGATTTGGATTTATTTTCAACAAGATATACCCCGAAGACTAGTGACAGATATTCTCTGGTCTACCAACATGTGGAAACATGGACAACAGACTTCTAACAATGTGGCCAATCAGATGTATGACTAACATTTACACTACTCAATTCTTCTCAACTTTGGACCCAGATAGTAATACTGCATTTCAGGGCCTTATGGTTCTGGCTACCGTGGCAGTGCTGCTGAAAATTCAAATTAAATCAGAACACCATCCATGCAGTCACAAGTGTTAGACAATGGCTAACCCAACAGCAGAGGGCCACAGGGGCCGCGCCGCACACAAACTGCACCGCGGCATCTCACAATCCTCCCAAACACACTGCGGAAAACGCCAGAACCACCAGCCTTGCAACAGCCGGCAAAGAAAACTGCTGATCACTAGTTCTGAAACAAGAACTACAACTGCCCACTCCAACAGGGGCAGTGGCACCAACTCCACAGCTATCAACTAGGCGGCGACTTCGGGGACCATCCAAAGCCTCCAACCTCCCTTCTTTTCCTGCCCGATTCCGAGTGCATTTCTGCTCATTTCCTGCACAGCAGCAACTGGCTGCCTGGGCGGAAAGGGAGAGTGCCAGGAGGTGCCGTCGGAACGGTTATCTAACACTCTAGGTGCGCACGGCCGTCCAGCCCGTCTCACCCGCCGGAACCACGCAGGCTGTGCCCAGAGAGCGCAATGGGGCCGGCCTGTGCGGCCCAGAGTCTGCGAGCAGGTCGTTCCGCAGGCAGGTTAAAGATTCACCAGCTCAGAAGAGGCCTTCTTATCTACTGCCGACAAGGAAACCACCTTGGGGTTAAAGCAAAGATCGACCAGCCCTCTGGAAGCCACCCGGGCCTTGAGTGCTGACCCCCAATCGCCGCTCACTGGTGTGCAGGGAGGCACTCTGGACTCCCCCGGAAATCCACGCATTCCGTTCAGCAGCCGGAGCGGGGCGCGGGGTCCCCATCCACCGGCCCGCCCGCTCTCACCGCCCCCCAGCCAGGGCCGTCCTCAGAGCAAACACGAACTGGATGGAGTAGGGAGGCGGAGGTGCAAGCCCCCACCACCTACGTGACCTTGACGGCGTCTGGGGCCGTCCGAGCCTCAGTTTCCCGGTCCCTGAGGCAGGGGTCGGCCCGGATGCCGCCCGCTCGCCCGTGCTCGGGTGGGGGAGACCCCACGGCCCCTACCGACCACCGCGGCCGCTAACCCCAACCCTCCACGCGCGGGCGGCTTCGGGAGACGAGAAGGGCAGAGGCGAGGGAAGCAGGAAGTCCAGGCTTCCTGGAGAAGAGCCCGGCGTCCCGGCGGACTTCCGGGCGGCGGGCAGGAGCAAAGGAGGACACGGGGCCGCGGGCGACGTCGGGAATTTGTGAGGGGCGCGAAGGGCCCACCGACTCGCCTGCCCGCCCAGCCCCGACCCCGGCCGGGCCTCAGCCTGAGCCCGGCCCGTCCTCGTCCGCCCCCGGCCCGGCTCTATCGCCGCCGCCGCGGGGGTCGAGGTGCTCTTCGCGAACCTCAAGTCGCCCCGAGGCCAGTCCCCGGCCCCCGCCAGCTCCAACTTGCCCGCGGTCCACACCGTCCCGGGCCCCTCGCCCTCACCTCAGCGGCTGCTGCTCCGAGCCAGGCGTTGGTTTCGCTCCCACAAGATGGCGGCTCTGACGGCGGCCACGTCAGCGCCTGCGGACGCAGAGCACGCCGGGTGAGGGGCGGAGACATAGGAAACTCCGCCCACCGCGCACCCTCTACGCAGGCGCACTGACTCCAGGAGGGCTGCAAGGGGCGTGGCAGGGGCGTGGCAGGGGCGTGGCAGGGCGGGGACGCCCCGGGCCGCGGTCCTCGCGCGCGCGCGCCCAGGAGAGGGCGAGCGCACCCGTCTGCGCCTGCGCCTGTGTGTTTTCCGAGAAGACACCATGTGGCTCCCTCCCGCCCGTTTTGCAGGTTCGGTGACTGAGGCCCGGGTTGCTCCTGAAGGAACTAGAGCGGCGGGGCCGGGTTGACACCCTCCTCTTTCCCGGCGCGGCAGTCACCGCGAGCCCTCAGGGGCCGCGTGAGGACTGGGGTGCGAGGTGCCCCTCGCCGGGGTTGGGGTTCCTAGCTCCCAGGCTGCGCGGGGCCGCGAGCCCTGGCCTTGTGGAAACCTGTGGCACTCGCGGGTCCACGACTGAAGGTCCGAAGGCGGGACGCCTGCTGCGTCCCCCCACTGGCCTCGGCGCCCTGAGGGCCGCAGTGACTCGAGCGGGGTCACACCTGAGCCCGGGGCAGACCCCGGGGAGCTGGCCACAGATGAAGCAAAGGAGGAGGTGGCCTGAGACCAGGGGGAAGCGGGGACCGTGGGGGTGGGGCCCAGGGTTGAGGACGGCTGCCCAGAGGGGATGTCACAGCGGTCCCCGATGAGCTGGCAAGGAGCCCTCGCTCTCAGGAAGCCCTCCTGGGTTGGTCAGAAGGGAGCACAGGACCGTTGCAGCCTCTCTGTTCCACGTGCTGGAGCCTGGCTCTGCCCACCGCCCTCAGGTTTCTTCCCTCTTCCCTTGTGCGGCTGTGTGGGGTTGGGCTTGCCAGGAGGGTGTCCGTGCAGTACAGTGTCCTGGGTATTGTGGAGGTCGGGAATCGTCCTGATTTGTGCAGGCCGAGGCCCGGGGACACAGGCCTGGCCAACGCCTCCTGCACCCCTTCGCTGTCCCTGTCACCTACCTTCCTGGCCCCTTGGGCAGGGCGTCCTCACTGCCTCTGGAGGCTGCGATGGCCGGAGCTCTCCACTGGAGCTGCACCTGCGGAGGCTGCAAAGGTCCCCAGAAGCGGTGAGCCTCCTGCCCCCAAAATTCAGTCCTTTTCTCTGCCTGGGGCTCCCATCTTAAGTCTCACCTCTGAAGCTGCAGCAGAGTTGTCTGTTTAGAGGAAGGACATCTCCCTCCCGCCCTAGAGGCATCTCAGACGCTCATGGAAAGCCCCGGGGAGGGATGTGGAGGCCTGTGGGGCCTTCTGGTTGTGTTGCCTCTTCCTGCCCAGCCAGAGCTGGGCCGTGTGCAGACATTTCACGGGGGTAGCGTGTGGTTATGGCCGCTCTAGGGCTCAGGGGACCCCAGCCTGGGCTTTGGTTCTCTGCTGGCAGAGGGTGGCCAGGGATGGCTTCAGTACCACTGAGAGGATTGTGTGAGAACCAGAGCCTGCCTCCCCACTTTTTTGGGTGGGGGGATGGAGTCTTGCTTTGTTGCCCAGGCTGGAGTGCAGTGACATGACCTTGGCTCACTGCAACCTTTACCTCCCGGGTTCAAGCAACTCTCCTGCCTCAGCCTCTGGAATAGCTCGGATTACAGGCGCCTGCCCCTATGCCCAGCTAATTTTTGTATTTCTAGTAGAGATGGGGCCATGTTAGCGATGGCTGGTCTCAAACTCCTGACCTTGGGCGATCCACCCACATCGGCCTCCCAAAGTGCTGGGATTACAGGTGTGAGCCACCGTGCCTGGCCCCTTTAAAATGTATATATTTTTTAATGTGAAAAAATACAGACAGGAGTGTATGTCAGATACATGCACAGTTTAAAAAGTAATAAAATGGATTGCTGTATACCCAGCCCTAGGGTTAAGAAATGTACCTTCCCCAGCCTGGGCAATATAATGAGATCCATCTCTACAAAAATTTTACGAAGATAGCCAGGTATGGTGACATGCACCTGTAGTCCCAGCTACTTGGGAATCTGAGACAGGAGGATCACTTGGGCCTAGGAGTTCAAGGTTGTAGTGACCTAGGACTGTGCCACAGCACTCCAGCCTGGGTGACAGAGTGACACCGTGTCTGAAAATAATAATAAAAAGTCTCTTCCTGCTGATTCTTTGCTTCTGGCTTGGCCTCCCCACCACCACCCAGGCAAAGGTGATGTTTTCAGGCCAGACAGGTGCAGGGCAGCCCAGGTCATCACACCCAGATTTGTGTCCCTGGAAGGAGACCCGCTAGGGAGCTAAGAAGTGTCAGGCAGTGAGTTCTTGGGGAAATTGAGGCCCCAGTGCTCCCCTGACGCTGCCTAGGTTGTGAGGATCCCTTTCTCTCTCCTCAGAGGTCCCTGGGATCAGATGGGGTTCAGCCAAGAGGGGCGGGATGAGCTGGCTGGAGGGAGGGGTTGGGGACCAGGCTAGACAGGGACCCTCTAGCCTTCTTGGCTGCCTCTGCTGTCAGTCTCAAAGATGCCAGCTCAGGTGGGGCTGGGCTTCTCTCCTCTGAGGGTGGCTGCACCTGAGAACCAGTTCAGAGACAGGGATGCCAGCAACAGAATGGGCTGGCCTTCTAGGGAAGGTGGCTGGAGGGACAGATGGGCTGGCTGGAGCAAAGGAACAGGAATACCCATGTGGGAGGCCCAGTAGGCAGCCATGTCCCACCCCAGTCCTGGCAGGCACTTTGGTCAACCTCTGTGTGGAGGGCTGTGAAGTGTGCAGCATTTGAGTCAGGCTACAGATGTTCAGAGAGGTCTCACGTGTACCCGATGTCATACAGCCAGGATGAAACCCCTCTGGAGCTTGATTACTCCATGCCCAAATCTGCATATTGCCAGCACCTTTACTCTTTCCCCAGCCCCGCCCTGCCTCTTGGGGAACAGGCGCTTTGGTGCCATTGCAAACTGCAATGTTATCTTGGATTCCTCCAGTGATGGGAAGCTCACTACTACACCAGGCAACCCAGGACAGAGTTCACCTTTCTGGGATGTCCTGCCCCACTATGTCTCCCACATGGTTGCTCTGCCCGCTCTCTCTGTTGGGAGACTCAGCAGGCTAGAGCTGGAGAATCACACTGTAGAATGCCAGGGTGCTCTTCAGTGTTGGGAGACTCAGCGGGATAGAGCTGGAGAATCACACTGCAGAATGCCAGGGTATTGTGCGGGGTGGTCTGCCTCCACCAGAGTCGGTACTTCCTCCTCACACTCAGGGCTCAGTCCCAGCACTCAACCTCCAAGACCTGTGGCAGGAAGAACTCAACCCTTCAAGACTTCTCTGGGGTGTGGGGTGAGGAGAGGACCCTGCCCTCCTCTCTGCCCAGCCCTGTTTCCTTCTCCACCAGACCCCTACCCAAAGCCTACCCTCTGCCTGGTCACACCTGGAGCATGCCACAGGAATTATTATGGCTGTTCTGACTGCATGGGCCTAGAAGAGGCCATCCCTCGCAGGGTGACCCGGCCCTGCCCTGCTTTCTGGGCCTGGGCTGGGGTCTGGGGTTACTTGGGAACCCTGTGGCCAGTGGTGGGGGCCCATGGGCTTGCCTGCACTACACAGTGGCTTAGGAGGTTATAGCAGAGTTCTGTGAACTCCAGGGAGCAAGCTCATAATCCTCTTACTTCTGGTCCTTTTGAAGCACCTGTTCCCCACATACTCACTTCGGCCTCAGTTTCCCCATCTCACGCCAGCCCTCCACCCCTCAAATGGAAGCCCAGAGCTGCACATGCCCCTCCCCTGGCCTAGCTATTGGGAACCTTGTTTTCCCAGGCAGGCTGGCTCCTCGAGGCAAGGACTGTTTTCTGTCTGGTTCTAGCCCCTTGTTCCTAGGTGGACAAGTGGGGAGCTGGTGAGGTGAGCACCCTGGGGTGGGGTTGCAGAAAAGCACATCTTGGCTCCTCTTCACTCCTTCTGAGTGACATCGAGCATTTCCTCATAGCTTGAATGTAAGCAGCATTCCCAGAAAGCAGTATTAGCAAGACCTGTGGTTTTTGTTGCTGAAATCTCAGACCTTTTCATCTCAGAGCTGTTGCATGAAATCTGTAAAGATTTCTTTTTAAAAATTTTTTAAAGACAAGGTATTCCTTTGTAGCTCGGGCTGGTCTTGAACTCCTGGGATTAAGTGACCCTCCTAACCCAGCCCCCTAAAGTGCTGGCAGTACAGGTGGACACCACTATGCCCTGCTGGAAATACTGTTTATACTCCCTTATCAACGGAAATGACAGATGGGCTGGTCTTACCGGTTCAGATGCTAATAACAAAAGAAGCTCTAAAATTTAAAAAATAAAAAGAAGTTCTGACTTTGGATACACGCACCGATCCCCTGCCCATCAGGATAACAAAACACCCAGCATCCCCGCAGTGACATGCCACCAGTCTGAAAGTGGCTGGTGGTGCCGTTTCTGTGGCCCATGCATCATTTGTCTTCGGCATTGGTGAGACCCCGCTTGTTGGCTAGAGTGGTCCCTGCCTGCTCACATGACCTTTGCCCTGTCCTGGACTCAGACAGTGACCCTGACTGTGGGCCTCTACCTACTTTTAGACACTCCCTTCCTGTGGGACTTTGACAAGTTGTCTGCCTGCCAACTCCCCATCCTAGTACCTCCCCACTCTCCCTCCCTCCCTCCTTCCTTCTGTCACCAAGGCTGGAGTGCAGTGGCATGATCATGGCTACTTGAACCTTGAGACCCCAGGGGGGTCCTGGGGGAGGGAGAGAGGGCCTTCCCAGTCTCCTTCCAGGCTGGACATCAGAACCTGGGATTCTGTCAAGTGACTAGCTTTCCCCACAGTTTAGGGCCTGCCTGGGATCTCCTCGCCACTGCCGAGACCTGTATCTGAGCTCAGAGCCCTGGAAAACACTGGGTGCTGGCCCAGGTCTTCCAGGAGACATGGCTGAAGGCGTGGAACTACTTTAATCTAGAGCCTTTTTGAGTCAGCTCTCTCTGGGGCAACCAGAGACTGGAGGACAAACGGTGTCTGTGGCAAGGGACACAGGCCAGTGGCAGTGGCCAGCCCAGAACAGAGTGCAGCTCCAGATGTGGGAGCACCTTGGCAGTGAGCTGCCATTGCTGTGGGTATACAAAAGGCTAGGCAGCCTTGACGAAAGGCTGTGCTTGCTGGGGGATATTGGCATCAAGTGAGGCTGGTTTAGCGTGGGCCTTGTGTGGAATGAAGTCAGAGATGGAGAGGTGTTGGTGAGGAATGCTGGCTAGGGAGCTTCCCTCTAGCCTTAGAGAACAGCTGGGTGAGCCTGTTTGAAAGGGCCGTGTGGGTGAAGCGCAAGGGTCTCATCTAGATGAGGCCCATAGGTGGGTGCAAGAGAGGTGCCACCTGGAGGTGTGGTAAGGACACCAGCAGGAGGCTGATGGGGGCATGGGGCCATGCAACCCCTGGGTGATGTCCCATGAGGCGGCAAGGCAGGAGTGAGGAAGGGGCCAGGCCCCCAGGGATCAGGGAGAGGGAGACGCACATTGTGAAGGTGCCTGCCGGGCTCCCCCTGGGTGAAGCTGTTCTCTTGGGACCCACCTCCAGGTTTTAGGGGGCTGAGGTCTGCATCTCTCTTTCAGGGCTTCTTCTCCACCTGCCAAGCTTCCAGGCAGAGGCTAGCAGGAGAGGCACGCCTTGGCTGAGGGCCTTGTCCCCAGGATGCATCACAGACTCACTCTGCATGTGACTCCCCCAGCTTGGGGGCTGCGCGGAGCAGTAATGTCTTAAAACAATATTGGGGACTTCTGAAGGGTGGTGACCTTTTCACCATTCCAGAGAAGGACATTAAAAAGTGGCCAGGAGTGGTGGCTCAGCGTGTAATCCCAGCACTTTGGGAGGCTGAGGCAGGCAGATGGCTTGAGCGCAGGAACCTGAGACCAGCGTGGGCAACGCAGTGAGACCCTGTCTCTACAAAACGTTAAGCACTTAGCCAGGTGTCGTGATGTGTATTCTCAACTACTCAGGAGGCTGGGGTGGGAGGATCACTTGAGGCCAGGAGTTCGAGGCTGCAGTGAGCCTTGATCATGCCACTGCACTATAGCCTGGGTGACAGTGAGACTCTGTCTCCAACAAAAAAAGAGCAAAAAAAGCAAACGGATCTTGTTCTGCATAGGGCAGACAGGACCCAGAGGACACAGCAATCTGCAGCAGAGGCACTGGGTTCTGAACAGCCTGTGTCTTGTTTGGGGAAAGGGGAACTGTTGGTCCCCATCTGGGTTCCAAGGCTTGGTGACAAGTTCCAGCAAACCTTAATGATTTAAAACGGCAGTCCGCATAGACGGCTTCTCACAGCTTCTGGGAAGCAGGACCCTGGGCTCCGTGGCAACCTGGTTCTACTCTAAGGTCTCAGTTGAGGTGTCAGTGCCGGGTTTACCTCAAAGGCTTTGTGGTGGGGTGAGTTGGGCACTCCACTTCACGTCCAGCTGGAGCCTTGGAGCAGGACCTCCTGTGGGACCAGGGTCTTCTTGGCAGACATTCTGTGTAAGTGACATAGAGACCATCCTGGACTAGGGTGAGCCCTGGACCACCTAAGAGAAAGGGGGGTGGATCTGAGGTGCACAGATGGGGAGCCGGCCATGAGAGGACAGGACAGAGACTGGAGTGTGTGGCCACGTGCCCGGGGTGCTTGAGCCACTAGGAGCTGGAGGAGGCTGTGCAGGGTCCGCCCCAGAGCCTTTGGAGGGAGTACACCTGGGTCACCTCAGTGTAGGGCTTCTGGCTGCAGGGCTTCAAGGAAGTAACTCCCTGCTGTTGTGAGCCACCTGGGTTGTGGTGACTTGCTGTGGCCACCCCGGGATGCCAGTGTACCTCCTTCCCTCAGGCCAGGTGCCAAGGCTGTGGGAGTCAAGTATCTGGGGCTCAAAGCCCTGGGGTTCCTCAGACACCCCTCTCTCTACTCCTGCATGGGGAGTCTGCCCACATGGCCTCAGGCTCATGGGTTTCTGCAGGCAGCTGCCCTACCTGTGCAGCCAGGCATGCGTCTCCTGCCTAGGCCACCTTGGACAGCAGGTCGGGTCCTCTATGAGGCTCAGGGCTGCTGGGCTTTGATGTCACCTGTTGCCACAGTGACTCTGGCTGCTGGGATCAGATTACTCCCTTTCTGGGCATGCTGTACCCTGAATCTCCAGAAGAATCAGGGGAGCGTCCAGCACAAGGCTTGTTGGGGACAGAGTGCTTGGCGCTTAGGTTTGAGGGAAAGAGGCGGGGCTGGCCGGGGCCTGGCTGGGGCAGAGGAGAGTGCTCATGGTGACCCTGGAAGAGACCCTCCATTCCCTTGTTCACCACTCCCAAGGCCAGGCGTCTCTAAAGGAAGCCAGGTATGGAGAACGTTGGCCCTCAAGTGGCAATCAATGCAAAGCTCCCCTGAGCAAAGCCGGTGGCTCTGAAGTGGGTGCACGTGCCTGCCTGCTAGCCCCCCCAGCCGCTGTTCTGTTGTGAGACACAGGGGTTCTGATGCTGGGATCCATGAATGTGTGGCTCGAGGTCCTGGGGCACAGCCCCCCGCGTGAGGCAGGGTGTGGGGGTCTTGTGGGGAGCCAGGCTCCTGGTGTCGGTCTCTGCTCAGAAGCCCCAGGCAGCTCCTGTTCTGCTGAGTGCAGCTGAAAGCCTCCCATACCCACACCCTCTGTCCTCAGATTTTTCTCATTTTAAAGATCGTGGTAAAATATCCGTAACATAGGACTTACCATTTTAACCTTTTTTAAAAAAAATTAAATTTTTTTAGAGACAGGGTCTTGCTGTGTCACCTGGGCTGGAGTGCAGTGGCATGATTTTGGCTTGCTACAGCCTCTGCCTCCTGGCTTAAGTGATCCTCCCACCTCAGCCTCTAGAGTACCTGGGATGGTAGGCACGCACCACCATGCTGGCTAATTAATATCATTTTTCTTGTACAGACCAGGTCTCACTATGTTGCCCAGGCTGGTCTCAAATTCCCAGCCTCAAGCCATCCTCCCACCTCAGCCTCCTGAGTAGCTGGGATTATAGGCGTGAGCCACAGCATCCGGTGACTTTTTCTGTTTCTTTACTGGCTGCCGTCCTGATGGGGTGAGCTGGTGTCTCGTGGTGGTTTTGATTTGTGTGTCCTGAAGGACTCATGAATTGGAGCGTCTCTCTGGGTACCTGCTTCTGTTTACATCTTCTCGGGAGATGTGTCTGCCCTCGCTTTCTTGCATGCGGGCTTCCACAGGCTGACCCTCAGTTGCTCAGCCAGGCCTCTGCCCCTGTCCCCAGGGCCCACCCTCCAGGGGTCCTCCCTGCCCGCCTCCTGCAGGCCCTGTCCCGGCATGGTGGCCCGGCGCTCTGTCTCCCTCCATGCCTCACCTCACCTGCGTTCTTCCTGGCGTCTGCACGTCTGACTCGATTACTCATTGTGTGATTTCTGTCTGCCTTTGCAGTGGACACACTGTAGATGCTCAGCCAGTCGGGTGGGACTTTGCTAGCACCGGGATGGTGGCTCAAAGAGGGGCCGCCTGGTCTGCGGCCTGGGAGGAGGTATGTGGCCCCGGCACAAGAACCAGGGAGCAGGCGGTCAGGCGGGGGCGCTCCTGCCCAGGCCACGGAGCTTTCATTAAACCCGCCCTGAGCTTGACCCCACTCTGCTGGCGCATTCTTCACTTAATTGGGGCCCTTCAGGAGGGGCGGCTGAGGTTAATTAAAAAGCCCAGCTGAAGGCATTGCTGTCTCCCCAGCATCTGCTGCCGGCACCCGCCCACCTGTGCCCCATCTGCGCCCAAGGCCTGTGCTGCTGGGGTGGGCAGAACCATGCCCAGGGGCCGCAACCCCCCCATGCCGGTCACTGCAGCCTGGAGCCACACTGGGCAGGGACCGCGCTCATGGCTGGGTCCTTCAGTGAGCACCCCTCTGACCTCAATGAAAAGGACACTCTCCCGGACACCCTGAACTTCAGATGGGCCCCAGTGTCCCCACTGGGAGGGCGAGGCTGGCTCTGGGACCCCAGAACGCCCCAGCCTACCTGTGCCAGCTCCTAACTCTCACCCTGGGGTCTGGGTGCTGCCTACTGCTCCCAGGCTGCCGCACGGCAACCCTGCCCTCTCCAGCTCCACTGCCCGTCACCTGCAGGCCCAGCTGCACACCACACCAGGGGACCCTTTCTCAGGAGGGGGGAAGTGGCCAGGGCTGCCGTGGAAAGTTCTGGATGCCGCAGGAGCATGCAGAGGGTGGGTGGCCCCATGAGGGAGGCTGGCATGGGGGGTAAGGGAGGGCTGTAGCACTGCCCTTAAAGCATGTGCCCCAGGCTTGGCCGCAGTGAGGGAGACAGTGGTTGGAGAAGGGGCAGAAAGACAAACTCAAGCAGTCAGGGAGTGTTGGGCCCCTATGCCCCAAGGGGAAGAGATAGACAAGGAGGTGACAGAGTGTCACCGTGGCCCACAGGACAGCCACCTGCCCAGAGCCTGGGCACCCATCTGGGCCTCTCAGAGCTGCAGTCCAGACCCAGAGGCCTTCACAGAGCCGGAGTAAGTAGGCAGGTGGTGGAAAGAGGCCCTGTGCACCTGGCATGCAGGGGGGCTTGTGATCCAGGAGAGAAATTAACCCTTAGCAGCAGCTGGGAAAGATCTAAACAAGCAATGCATCGGTGCAGTGGACATGCATGTGCAGACAGCAGCCACGCTGGAGTCTGGTCGGGGGCCCCCGTTTGCTGACTAGGCACATGGCCTGGAGCCTGGAGCCGGGGACCACACTGGGCTGGCGGTGTGGGGGCCTGGGGAGGCCCGTTGTTCTGCACGGCAGGCCACGACGTCCAAGGGGCCAGGATGGGCTTCAGGCCTTAAAGGTAGGGCTGCTGATTGGCTGATCGGACCCAGCTGGCAGAATAGGGGACAGAGGCAGATGACAAACCTTCTACCTGACCCTGGACCAGCCCTCAAAGAAGCAACTCCGAGTGGGTGGTGGCCAGCTGCACACATTTAGGCAGCACGGGACCGGGATGGCCTGAGCAGAGCCACCTATGGTTAGCCACGGCCTAGGATGTGCCCACACTAACGGGAAACAGACTGCCCGCTGACCCTCCACCTGAGGCAGGCCGAAGGACACAGAAACAGGGAGGGTGACCACGACTCTGTGTCTGCAAGATCCCCACATGAATTGCGAGGCACAGAGCACACAAACCATCACGGACATGCAGCACGGTGTCTCCGCAACTCGACAGCACTGTGACCCCTATGCTATCCCCTACGCTATCCCCCTATGCTATCCCCTACACTATTCCTCTACACTATCCCCTATGCTATTCCTCTACTCTATACCCTACACTATCCCCTACGCTATCCCCAACTCCATCCCCTTACGCTATCCCCTACGCTATCCCTCTACACTATCCCCTACGCTATTCCTCTACTCTATACCCTACACTATCCCCTACGCTATCCCCAGCTCCATCCCCTTACACTATCCCCTACGCTATCCCCAGCTCCATCCCCTTACACTATTGCCCTATGCTATCCCTCTACACTATCCCCTACGCTATTCCTCTACTCTATACCCTACACTATCCCCTACGCTATCCCTCTTCACTATCCCTCTACACTATCCCCTATGCTATCCCCCTAGGCTATTGCCCATGCTATCCCCCTACAACATCCCCCTATGCTTTTGCCCTACGATAGCTCCCTATGCACGATCCCGCCTGCAGTATTGTCCCCACACCACCCCCTGCACTATCCTGCCTGCAGTATTCTCCCCGCACTACCCCCTGCACTATCCCTCCCGCAATATTCTCCCCACACTACCCCCTGCACAATCCCGCCTGCAGTATTCTCCCTGCACTACCCCCTGCACTATCCCGCCTGCAGTATTGTCCCCGCACTACCCCCTGCACTATCCCACCTGCAGTATTCTCCCCGCACTACCCCCTGCACTCTCCGGCCTGCAGTGTTTCTTCTTCCGCATGCCCCCTACACTCTGGCTCCACTACTCACAGACACTGCCCCTCCGACACTCTCCTGATGGTCCCATGTCCCCCTCCCGCGTCCTCCCAGCCTTTGGTGGTGTTGCCGCAGACCGCCTGCTCCATGAGGAAGGCACTGCAGGGTGGTGCCTCATGCCAGGCCTTGGATGGAGTGGGGGAGGGCGACCCTGTTCTGACCTCCTGGCCAGCTGCCATGGTGGGGTGAGTCTGGGCAGCAGAAGACAGGAGCCCGAGGACTGGCTCTGGGGCACAGTCTGCCCACCTCAGGTTCCTGAACGACCAGGCGACATCTGGGGAAATCCACTTTCCCAGCCCCAGGTCCCTCTCGTGTGCCTGCTCCTGGACTTCCGTGTTTCCTGTTCCTGCTTAGAGGCTGGGCCTTGGCATTCCAGTTTGTTATTCTGCAGCTGGCCGCTGGGTGGGCAGGAGAGGTGTGCTGTTGGTAGGAGACCCAGGCTGGGACTCCGCCAGGAAGCTCTGATCCCAGCTGGGCCTGGAGGGCACGGCTCCCCAGGGGCACCTGAGGGCATGGTGGAGCCTTTGCAGCTTCCCTTGGAGGTGGTCTTTCTGCCGCCCATGGCTCACCTCTTCCCAGAAGCTCTCTTGGGTTAATCACTGTCCTCTGCTTGTCAGACTAGGCTCCTCAGTCTGAAGGAGGCTCCCTTGAGCTGGGCCTGGGTGGGGTGTCCCACCCCTGCTTCCTCCCTCCCAGCCAGCCTGTGTTTGGGTGGACAGGTCCTCCTGATCTTCGTACCATAAACACCAATTTGCAGGGCCCCGAGAGCCAAATGACTGTTTACTGTGTGCGCTAGAGGCTCAAATAAAAAAAAAAATAAGAGAGAGAGAGACAAAAAGAGAGCAAGGAGTCAGCCTGGAGCTAAACAGCAATTAGCACCTTCTGCTGAGCTCCCATCCCCGGCCCCGGGCAGGCGGGTGGTGGCTCCCAGGCTCCCAGGCTTCAGCGGGGCCCCTGCCGAGGGTGCCCCTGCTGCCAAGGGGGCCCAGTTTTTCCATGGCATCCGCAGTGATGCAATCTTAGAATTACAGGAGGATGTTGGAGCCCTAGGAAGTGTCCCCATGCTCAGCTCCTCCTGGAAGCCCTCCCAGATAATCCTGAAGGCAGCCAGTTCTGCAGGAACACTGACCCGGGTCCCCCAAACCGTGGAGATTGCTCCAGGTCACACCCCTGGGACCCAGGGCTCCAGACCCACTCCGGCAGGGACCTGAGTGCCCTGTCCTGAGGCATCCATCCTGAAGGGTTCAGAGGTAGAAAGGGGGATCCCTGAGGGGAGGAGACCAGGAAAGAGGGCTGAGCTGTCTAGGGGAGGGGCTGGGGCCTGTGACTGGCCCGGACACAGCTGTAGAGAAGAGGGAACTAGGGCCCATCCCAGGGCGATGCCTGGGGCTGCTTCCGCCAGGACCCAGGGTGAGACTGGGTCTCCTAGACCCCAGGGCAGATATGTCTTGTCATACGGGGGCGGGGGGGGGGGGCACATCACCAGCTCAGTCCAGGCTGAGGGTCCGTGCTTGTCTTACCTGGGCCCGCAGCCCAGGGTGCTCCAACCTCCTCTACCCTCTGCTGGTAGCCTAGGAAGGGCAAGGTGCAGGTGGTAGGGCAGGGCAGAGCCTGGCAGGGCAGAGGGCTTTGGGCAGAGCCTGGCAGAGGCTGCTCAGCATCCCAGGGGTTCCCTCTCTGGCCCTCCCTGTGGACTTTTTCTCGTGGTTTCTCACTCCAGGCTTCAGTGGAGGGTGGACAGTCCACCCACTGAGCCCCACCCTGGGTCCCCTGCTCTACTGATGCTAGGCTCTGAGTGCATGGCCCTGACTGTAATTCCTGGTGCTATCTGCAGGGAAAAGGGCAAAGGTACTCACCCAGCTGAAACATCCTCGAGGGCCAGGCTAGAGGAAGACTCCAGGGAATGAGGATACAGGGTCACCTTCTCGGGGGACTCGAGCCCAGGGCAGCCTTGTCAGGGCTCAGGGCTCAGGGCCTGACCATGTCTCAGACAACCTACCCCATACACAGACAGGCATATCGAGGCCTGGATGGCAAGCTGGGCCTGACACCATCTCTGCAATGCCCTGGTCATTGAAGGGGGTGTCTGGGGTATGGCATCCCCAAGTCCAAGCTTCTTTTCCACTTCAGGTGCGTCCCCCAGGCCTCGCCTTCCGCCAGCAATATGCTTCTAGAAGGTTCCTCTTGAGGACAACCCCAGGGACTCCGGGGAAGCCCTGAATTCCTGGCTGCTCAGCGTGTGTCCTGGAGTTCCCTGGAGGCCGTGACAGACTCCACTCCAACCTGGGACAGGCCGGGGACCCCCTGAGCCTAGGCCATCTTTTGGGCTGTGTTAACTCCCGCGGCAGCAGCTGTGCCCCTGGGAACTGACAGGCCCAGACCTTGGTCAGGGATCCTGCCCTCTGCCCTCTCCTCTCCCACCCACTGGAGGATGGTGATGCCAGGCCCACGCTACGGGCGCTAGGCTAGGTGTGGAACCGGGTTGAGAGGGGAGGGCCATCTCCACTGATGGACCTCTCAGGCCCCCACCCACCCAGCAGGGCCCAGCGAGGACCCACAACGGAGCAGGAATAAAGGCCAGGGCCGGCTGGGCCCTGGGGCACACCCAGCCTAGGCTCAGCGCTGGGGAACCGCATCGGGCAGCTGGTAAGCGGGGCCTCACCCCCACCCTAGGTCGGGCATGGGGACCTGGAGCTGGCCTTGCTCCTGCCTACTGCGGTCCCAGTGTCCTGGGGAGGCCAGGCTGGCTGGCAGCCTCCAGGCTCCTCCTTGAAGGGAGGAAACTGAGGCCCCAGGATCCTGAAAGTAGGTGTCGGGAGAGGAGTGTCAGAGAGAGGGGGAGTGTGTGGCGGGGTGGCCAAGGTCGGGGCCAGCCACACCCCTCCAGGACTTCAAAGCTCACAGGGTGAGATGTGCAGGGGGCTGGGCCAGACGCCCTGTGGGGGTGGGGCCCCCCACCTCCGGGCCTTTTATATGGTTATTCCTGTCCTGTCTCAACTACCTGCGAACAGGCCCACCAGGCGCATTTCCTCCTTCTGCCGGCGGGTGGGCAGGATGGGCTGTAAACGCCCTGGGGGGTGGCTTCTGAGGCCGCCGGGAGGCCTGCAGGCTCTGGGGGCTGGAACTGGGGCTCCTGGGGTGATGTCCACCCGTGGCAGGTGAGGGAGGACTTGCACCAGGTGCAGCAGCCCAGGCCGGCAGGCCCTGGGGAGGGAAGACCTACCTCGGCTCACTGTCTTTTGCATAGAAGGGAAACTGAGGCCCAGGCATGGGCAGGACTCGCTGCTAAGCAGGATGAGTTGAAGGTTTTACCTCCCAGCCCCCCTCGCCTGTACACTGGGCTGTTTCGTATGGCCCCAGGGGCTGCAGAACAGCGTGTCCCCATTCCTTGGAGTCACATCCAGGACCCCTTGTGGGGTCTGCCCTGTGTCTGTGGTAGGCCACAGTGGGGATGGGGACAGCTGAGACCATCTTCACGGTGGTCCTTCACACCAGGCCTGCAAGGAAACCTTGGGCCCTGCACCCAGATACCCCCAAGTCTCCAGCGGGCTGTGTGTCCTCAGGCCAGCACTGTCCCCTCTGGGCCTCAGCCGTGGAGACAGAGCCTGGACGCTGGGGACCTCTCTGCCGACCTCAGCTTCAAGCCCCTAGGTGGCCCTGGCCGGGATCTGCGTGTGGGCTCCCGCCCCGGCCTACACTGAGTCCTCAGGTCCCTGTGACCTGGCAGCTGTGCCCACGCTCTCGCGCCCTCTGCCTGCCCAGTCACCTTCCGAGTCTTTCATCTGCAATGCCCCCAGCACTGGGGCCCAGTAGGTGCCAATTAGTGTGGCTCTGCCCTGGGTCCCGACTCAGAGGCATTGTGTCCATGGGCTGGAGCTGACCAGGGGCTCCTATGGGGCGCCGCCCTCCCCTAAGAACTGAGCCCTTATGGCTATTGCTCAGGAAGGCCTGGCGGGTGGAGCAGGCTTGGGGTGCCCCCACTAGTGAAGCACCACGGGGGACAGGGGTCCAGCACCCTTAGCCACTGGCTCCCTCAGGTAGATGGCAGCACAACGGCCCCCGGGGCCCACCTGGGAATTCCAGTGGCCCTGCCACGGGAGGGTCAGGGCCACCCTGGAGCAGTGGGTCACCTGCCTGGGATGGGCCTCGCAGTCCCAGCCAGCGAAGCCGTGGCTGGGAGTGATGTTGTGGTGCCCGGCAGACCTCGGGGTGCATGGAGGCTGATGCAGGCTTTGGGGATACAAGGTGGAGGGGTGCCGGGCCTCCAGAGCCCTGGACCAGGTCCCTTCTCCGGTGACCCTCACAGGCCCTGGCAGCTCTGTGCTCCCCTGGCTGGTTGCTCTGGAGAAGCACCCCCTCCCCACAATCACCCCCGGCAGCCACACTTCAGCCCTCAGCCCCTCCTGGGCCTAGCCTCCTTGACTATCCTGTGGTGGGGGCCTCTGCTTCGTGAGGCTCTGCGTGGCTGCCGTGGGCAGGGGTTTCGCAGTGGTCAGGCCTGGGCAGGAGTCCTGTGCAGCCAGCAGGGCTCTCTCGGCAGAGGGCGGTATGCTCTCCTGTTCTGCGGGTGCTGTGTGGCCTCGCTGTGCCCGCATTGGGAGGAGGCCCTGGGAACTGAGTGGGTGGACAGACCGGACCTGAGGCAGAGAGGAGCAGGGTCCTGGTGGGGGCCGGGCTGGACCCGTAGCCTCAGGGAGGTGGATGGGGCACAGGACCATGGGGACCCGGGGAGTGGGTAGTGAGGGCGCAGGTTTGGGAAGGCCAGGCTTCTGGTGGACCTGTCACAGAAGCCAGGAGCAAGGGCACTAGCTTGAAAATGGCACCCAGAGAGGGCGGCCAGGCCTGGTGTTGTCTAGAGAGGGTGTCCTGCTGGCCAGCCATGTGGGTGCTTTGGGGCGAGGGTGTGGGGAGGGAGGTCAGCAGTCCCTCAGGCCACTCTGCCCAGCCTGAGCTGCGTGCCCTGGCCCTGTGCCCTCGGGGGCGGGGATGGCAGGTGCCTCGCCTGGAGGGGTCCGGCCCCTGCCCAAGGCTGGCCCTTCTCTGGCTCTTGGGGCCTGGGGGTTGTGTTCCTATGGCCTCCAGGCCTAGGATGCTGGTGCACCTGCCCCACTCCTGGGGCCACTTTGACCCCCTTCTTACCACAGGGCATCTGGGGGGATGGCCAGCCCCTCCTGTTCTCTGCAGGGCTGGCTCCGCACCGGAGGCATGCAAATGGCCTGAGCATGGAGGCTGTGCTGGGCCCAGCCTGCACGCAGGGGCGCTAGCTGCTCTTGGCCTCCCCGCCTCCATGGCTCCTTCCCTTGGCATTCACTGCCCTGAGGGTCTGGCTGGGCATCCAGGCAGGGCCCAGAGGTGGGCACAGGGACCAGGCAGGCATGGGAGGACAGAGAGTGGAGCAGAGATCCTGGGTGGGGCTGGGATGGGGAAGGCATGGCCGTGAGACAGGTCCCTGCTGCCTGTCTCCAGAGGGGCACCTAGCACCCCTAGTGAGGCCATGTGAGGGCTCCCCTGGGCAGGAGGCTCACCTGTTCCAGGGGCTCTTTCTGCCTTTCTCAGCTGGGGAAAGGAGATGGGGTCCCACAGGCAGGGCCGCCCCTGTGCACAGCCCAGGAGGTGAGGATTCTGGAGGAATTCCTGATGGCCAGCCCCATTCCAAGGTCCTGCTGGGATCCAGCCGACCCACACTTAGAGGCCACCGGCTACCAGGCCACGGTCCTCAAACCCAGAGAGTTGGGGGCACATCCATAACTGGTGCTGGGGTGTCCACTGAGTGAGTAGGGGCTCTGTGGGAGGGGAGATGGTGGGGGATCTGCTGCACTGTGACTCCCTGAGGGCTCGGTCAAGCCCCTTCCCTTAGGGCTGCCTACCGGGGGCCTCAGGCGCCTGCTGCTCTCCCCATTCCAGACCTCGGTGCCGATGGCCGTTCCCTTGTTTCCTCGGCTTAGCTATCCTTATTCCTTCCCCCTGGACTTCCAGCTGTGGAGGTCCTGCTCATCATGGCCCTGGGGCCTCCCCCTGTCCCAGACCCAGGCCCTGAGCCCCTGAGTGGGCATCTTCTCTGCTTTCTCAACACCATGCTGACCCACCACCAAAAATCCAGTCTAGATCACAGCCTTGCTGGCTTGTTCCTCTTTTTTCACTTTTCCCATTCTTTGAAACTCTCAAGCGGACTAAATTTCTTTCATAGAAAGAAAAGAAAACCGCAAAACACAACACATCTATTCATCTAACTCCAGTGGACAGTGGGTATAGCAGCATCAGATACAACATTACAACCAAAAACGCAGAATCTGAGGCAGAGGATGGCGGCGTCCCCTCTTCTGGGCTCTTGGGGCGCCCCGCCTGGTCGCGTCTCCTCCCGGCACCTTGAGGGTGGGAGCCGGTTCACAGTGGCAGAGGCTGAGGGGCGCTGGCCATGGGGAGGCCAGGGATATGGGCCAGTTGGGTTCAGCGGCCTCCCATTCATTGTGGACGCATCAGGAGGGACCAGACGATTGGCTCCAGGAAAGCGGACCTTTGCTCCAGTCCTGCCACAGGGGCCGGGAAGGAGGTCAGTCCATCTCAGGGCTGTGGGACCTTCGCGAGCAGCACAGTGGGGGGTTGATACCCCCAAACCTCCCGAACAGCCCCCAAATGAGACCAACAGCTCTGGGCAGCCTCGGGGGGCTGGACCCCTCTTCCTATCTTTCCCTTATGAGGGGCTGTGGACAGATGGAGGAAAGGGAGGGATGGGCCCGGAGGCTTCGATCTCTCCTGTAGCTGGATGGAGTGCAGGTGGGGAGATCCGAGGGCAGGGAGGAGGGGCCGGGCAGCTGCAAAGAAGGGGGCACAGCTGAGCAGCGCAGAGCCCGACGGGACCTGGGGCGCAGCAGGCCGGCTCCCTGAGAGGAGGGCCCGCGGTGTGGGAGGCCGGGCAGGGCGGGCCTCTGTGAGAGCCTCGGTCACCTGCCTCCACGAAGCCCCTGTCCTCTCCCAGGACTGAGCTTGGTCTTGGGGTTGGGGGCTGAGGGGGACGCTGCAGGCTCTCCCCAGTAGGGCTCCTGGTCGGGTGGGTGCAAACCCCAGGCTGACGAAGGGGTGGCATAGGCCTCTGCGCGCCGGAAGCATTCCAAAGCCAGGCGCTTGGAGAGGGGCCCTCGGAGCTCAGAGGCACGGGCTGGGGACCCGACTCGCTTTATGGAACATTCCCTGCTTTACACAGGGGTGGATGGAACCTTACAGGGGGTTGGGGAGAAGGAGGCTGGTGGGCTGAATTCTCTGCTCTGCAGCCCGGATTCCTGCAGTAGCCACGCCTTAATCAAGAGGGCGGCTCCCAGGGAAGAGTCCTACCGGCGGAGGGAAGCTCCGCCCCCATCGGAATCTTGTCCCAGAGGAGCCCCGCCCACAGGGAGGAGCCTATACAGGCCACGCCCACCTAGCGTCACCGTCCGCGTGGAAGGGACCTCGCCCTCGTCAGGAGAAGCTCTGCCCCATCCAGACAGGAGTCCCGCCCACCACGAAACACTGCTCCCATGGAAGAGCCTATCCCACAGCCCCGCCCACCACAGAGCCCCGCCCATCCCAGAGCCCCGCCTCCTTCAGGAGAAGCCCCACCTGCAGGTAGAAGACTACCTAGGGCTTCACCCACCAAGAGCCACGCCCCAGTGGGAGGTGCCTTGTCTCCGCGGGAGAAGCCGTGTTCCCCCCCAACCCGGAGAAGCCCCGACCCCAGGGAGAAGCCTGTGCAGAGCCCCTCCCCATCCTGGAGCTCCACTTCGTTCAGGAGGAGCCCAGCCCCCAGGGAGGAGCCCCACCCACAGGAAGGAGTACCGCCCCCAGGGAGGAGCCCCGCCCCAGGGAGGAGTGCCGCTGCCAGGGAGGAGCCCGGCCCCAGGGAGGAGCCCTGCCCGGTCCCGTCTGGTGGGAGTCCGGCTCCGCCCAGGGAAAAGCCCACCCCCAGGCAGGGCCCGCACGGTCCAGGGGGCGCGGCCGGCGCCTACTTGCAGGTGTGCACGTCGTAGACGCGCGTGCACTCCTGGCAGCTGACGTAGCAGCACCAGTGGAACACGCAGCGGCACTTCTCCCGGCGCCGCTCCGCGCGCGCGTTGTGGCCGCGGCCGCAGCACAGCAGGTCGCAGCCGTCGATGCCGTGCGAGCTGACGTTGCAGGTGCGGTCGCGCGTGCCGAAGGAGCCCGTCTCGGGGTTGGGCTCGCAGAAGTTGGGCGAGGCCTCGTAGTAGACCAGGTCGCGCTCCGTGGGCACCTTGAAGTAGGTGTAGCGCGGCCGCAGCGTCTCCACCCAGCCGCGGGACTCCCGGTGCTTTTCCACCACCATTTCCGAGGCGCTGTCGTACTTGTCCTTGAGGAAGTCGCCGATGGCGCGGAAGTCGGGCTGCGACCACCAGCACGTCTTCACCTCGCAGCTGCCCGACAGCCCGTGGCACTTGCACTTGAGGTGCATGTGGCTGGAGATGGCCTGCGGGGCACGCGCAGGAGCCAGCGTCAGGGGTGTGTCTCCCCGAGGAAACAGCGTTGCACGTCGCCGGCAGCCCCCCTGCTCCATAAAGCCCCGGGCAGAGGGGCAGACTCCCAGACAGGGCCCCAGGGCCACCCCTTTCCTCTGGTGCCGCTGCTGGTCCCTGCTCCCTGGCCAGACCCAAGCCTTCCCCGGTCAGGGCCTGGGGGCTCCCCTCTCGGCGTCTCCTAGCTGAGTACTGCTACACTGTCTAGGGCGGAGTGAAGGAAGGCCTGAGCTGCAGCGTGGGGTGCCATGCACGAAGAGCTGCCGCAGTCAAAGTGCAGGGACGCAGGGGAAAAGGTGCTCCTTCTGACCCCGAGGACGCAGGCTCGCTGCCCACAGGAGGTGTGTAGGCTGCGTGCAAAGGCAGGAGCACTGAGCATGAGGCATGAGGAGGCTGGTCACTGTAGGGGTTGCAGAAGACGAAGGCAGTGTTGGGACCTTTCTCCCTGCATCCCGGCTCTTTCATAATTTCGACACTGACTGCATTATTGAAATGATAGCATGTTGGCTATCCCGAGTTAAATCAAATTTAATATTAAAACTTATTTGTGGCCGGGTACATGGCTCAAGCACTTTGGGAGGCTGACGTAGGTGGATTACTTGAGGCAAAACCCGTGTCTACTAAAAATACAAACGTTAGCTGGGTGTGGTGGTGGGTGCCTGCGCTCCCAGCTACTTGGGAGGTAGAAGCAGGAGAGTCTCTTGAGCCAGGAGGCAGAGGTTGCAGTGCGCGGAGATTGCACCACTGCGCTCCAGCCTGGCCTACAGGGCAAGAATCTGCCACAAACAAAACAAAACCAAAAATACTCGTTTTACCTGTTTACTCTTTAAGTGCAGCTACTAGAACATTTATGATGATCTATGTGTCTTTGTGGGACAAATGATAATAATCTATGAGCCATCTGTGGTTCCCATGCTACTTCTGTTGGACGGTTCTAGTCAGGCTTCAGCTGGGCTCTGGGTCCCAATCCTGCCTCCTCTTCGTCCCCTTCTGGCTCCTTCTTGAACTGCTGCCTGCGATATTGACTGTTCCCTATGTGCATCTGTAGAGTAGCATACCCCTCCACTGCATCTAATATCCATTTTATTTCCTCTTTTGTTTTAGTTTTACTTTGGATCAAAGTTATATAGGGTGCATACTTTAAGGAGCCTCGTCGTTTCCAAGACCTGCTTAGAGAAACAGCAGTTCTGCTCCCACATGCGGCCCCTTGCCGTGTCTCCAAGTCTAAGAACACATTTGTCTTGACAGCTCTTGATTTTTCAGCATGAGGCATTATTTAACGGCCTCTCACCACGGCGGTGGCAGTTAGTTCTCTCTCCCTGCTCCACGACACTGATGCACACTCCGACCACCAACCCCTCCTGCCCTAAAAAGTAGCTTAATTTCGCATCAGTAGTCACTGCTGGTGGCATTGGGACTACGTTAAGTGTCATACTTTGCTGAGACAAGTGATACATTATGATTTTTCTTTTCCTAAATGGCTTTTTGTAGTTGCTGTTATTGATGTACCTGTAACTGATTCAGCCTCAAATTCTCCCTTATGTACATAATATTCTCTCCAAGATGTCCAAACACATCAGCTATTCTATCAGTTTCATCTTGCAGAATGTTGTCCCGCGCCCCAGAAAAGGCCTTGTAAATTTCGTGAAATGTCATGTCTAAAAACAAATCTTTTCTACTATCCCATTTAATTGATAGTTTTGCTGGGAAGTGAGTTCTTGGCTTAAAATCATTTTTACATCTTAGAATTCTGAGTATTACTCTATTTTCTTTTCTTTTCTTTTTTTCTTTTGAGATGGAGTCTCGCCCTGTTGTCTAGGCTGGAGTGCAATGGCGTGATCTCAGCTCACTGCAACCTCCGCCTCCCAGCTTTAAGCAATTCTCCTGCCCCAGCCTACCGTGTAGTTGGGATGACAGGTGTGTGCCATCACACTTGACTAATTTTTTGCATCTTTGTTAGAGACGGGGTTTCACCATGTTGGCCAGGCTGGTCTTGAACTCCTGGCCTCATGAGCCACCCGCCTCAGCCTCTCAAAGTGCTGGGATTACAGGCGTGAGCCAATGTGCCCAGCTTATTATATTCTTTGTATAATAACATTATATAAAGGAACATTTCCTGCTATTTCCTGCTACAATGTTCACATTTGTGTTTTAGTTTTGTGAACCTAAGTAAGGATTTTCCCCCTCAAAGTGTGTGTCTAATAATTCTAGTATCTGAATTTCCTTGGTGTAGTCGTTCCTGTTTTTTTTTTTTTCGAATTAAACTCATTGTGTCATCAGATCATGTGATAGATTATCTTTGATTGTGTACTGGACATTGTGTTTTCTACAAAATTATTGCAGAGACATTTATAGGCTTAGAGGAGGGATATCATCCTTCTCCAAAGAGGATTTTGCCTGATTTTTCCAGGTGTATGGGAGTACCAGCAATTTGGTATTACCTTAATCCAAGTTTAGGTTTTGAGAGATTTCTAGTCTGCCCGTGTGCACAGGGCAGAATTTCTTCTGGCTTGGCTTTGCTCTTCAGGGTCGCAGCCTACACTGAGGAAGGATTTACCAGAGATCGCACCCTTGGTGGGCCCCTGAGCTCTGCGGGTCTGCTGGAAATGCAGTGCAACCTCTGCAGTCTCTTCCCAGTCAACAAATGGCCCCTAGACAGAAGCCACCCCAGGTACCATGCGTGGGAACTTCTCCTGGGTCAGGGGCTGCTAATGCTTCACTACACAGTCAGTTATTTGACACTTAAAAATCATTTTATGGGCCAGGCGCAGTGGCTCACGCTTGTAATCCCAGCACTTTGGGAGGCCGAGGCAGGCGGATCACAAGGTCAGGAGTTCGAGACCATCCTGGTCAACATGGTGAAACCCCATCTCTACTAAAAATACAAAAATCAGCCAGGAATGGTGGCGTTCGCCTGTAGTCCCAGCTACTCAGGAGGCTGAGGCAGGAGAATCGCTTGAACCCAGGAGGCGGAGGTTGCAGTGAGCCGAGATCACACCACTGCACTCCAGCCTGGGCGACAGAGCGAGACTCTGAGAAAAAAATCATTTTATGGAAGTCTAATAGACATACAAAAAAGTGTATGTGTCATAAGTGCAAAGTATCCAAAATTTACAAATTACTTGCCCCAAAACATCAGTGCCTTAGAACCCCTGTGTTCCTCTCTCCCGTTCCAGGACGTAGATTCTCTCGGCATTTTCTTGATGGCTCCTAACACTGAGCACCTTTAGTATAGGTACTGACATTTCTCTGTTTTCTTTCAGAACATGGCTTTTAATTTTTGGACCAATGTTCCTGTTACGCTGTTTATCTTTTTCTTCTTAGTCTGCAGAGTTCCTTTTCTACTGTGGCTTCTGCACATTCGCTGCATACGTGAGTGTGGACGTATGCGTGTGACCGCATCCTCCTCTGTCGGTTGCCTTTCCAGTCCCATAGTGGTGTCTTTTTATGAATGAAAGTTCTTAATTTGAATATAGTCTATATTATTCCACTTCTCTTTCAATGTGAGTACTTTTTTGGACTGTTTAAGACACCTCTGCCTACTCTAAGGTGGCAAAGATATATTATATTTTCTTATATAAAATGACCTTAGAGTAGTAAAACTCTTATCGTTTTACCTTTCCCACTGGGATTTGTAACTGACTTATACAGGCGGTATGAGGTACAAGCCTGGGTTAATTTTTTTTCTTGTTGCTATCTATCTTAGTCAATTCTGTATTGCTACCACAGAATACTTGAGACTGAGTAGTTCATAAATGTATTCTTTCATGGTTTAGGGGCTGGGAAATCTAAGATCAAGGTGCTGGCAGGTTAGGGCTTGGTTTATCCGCTTCCAAGATGGCACCCTGAATGAATGCTATGTCCTTCAGAAGGGAGCATCGTGTCCTCATATGGCAGGAAGATGAAAGAAAGAGAGAGAGGACACCCTCTTCTGCAAGTCCTTTGACAGCAGCATTGGTCCCTTCATGAGGGCAGGACCCTCGGGGCCTAAACACCTCCCATTAGGTCCCACCTCTCCAGACTGTTGCCCTGGGGGTCAAGTTACAACATACGAATTTGGGGAGACACATGCAGACCATAGCACCACCCAGCTGACAGCACCATTCATTGAAGAGCCCCTCTCTCCCATGGCCCTTCACTGCCTCTTCTATCGTGAACCAGGCAATTGTGTATATGTGGGGACTCCACACTTTTCACAGGGAGTTTTCTATAGCTCATCCTGCCTCTGAAGTCGTCTTCTGCAAAGATTAGTCTGAGTTATCTAATTCCTCACTGTTGAAAGGTGAATATCCCCTGTTTGCTCTTCTCCCATCTGTGATCCCCTGATTCTATAGTCAAGGGCAGCTGCCATCTTCATGTTACTATGTTGCTAAATCCAACATGGATGCCTCTTGGTCCTTACACCGGTCACTGCCTGTCAGCCATCTTCCCTCCCTCAGTCATCCACTGATCTTCTGACCAAGTCGTTTTTAGCAAGCTGCTGTGGTCTGAATGTTTGTGTTCCTCAAAAATTTGTGGGTTAAAATCTTTACTTATGAAGATTACAGGCTCACCTGTAATCCCAGCACTTTGGGAGGCTGAGGTGGGTGGATCACTTGAGGTCAGGAGTTCGAGACCAGCCTGGCCAACATGGTGAAACCCCATCTCTACTAAAAGTACAAAATTAGCTGGGCATGGTGGCGCACGCATGTAATTCCAGCTACTCATGAGACTGAGGCAGAGGTTGCAGTGAGCCGAGATCATGCCATTGTACTCTAGCCTGGGCAATAGAGCGAGACTCCGTTGCAAAAAAAGAAAACATTAGGTGGGTGTGGTGGCAGGTACCTATAGTCCCAGCTACTCGGAAGGCTGAGGCAGGAAGATCACTTGGACACAGGAGGTGGGGGCTGCCGTGAGCTGAGGGAGGGCCACTGTGCTCCAGCGAGGCTCTGGTCCCACTCCCTGCAAAAAGAAGTCTTTACCCTCAAGGCGACAGCATTTAGAGGTGGGGCCTTTAGAATCTGAGCAAGTGAGGGTGGAGCATCGTGAGTGGGATTAGTGCCTGCCATGGTTTGGATCTGTGTCCCCTCCAAATTTCATGTTGAGGTGTAATCCCCAGTGTCGGGCCTGGGACCTGGTGGGAGGTGTTTGGGTCATGGCGGCAGGTCCCTCATGAATGGCTTGGTGCTGTCTTCACAGTAGTGAGTGCGTTCACATGAGATCTGTTTGGTGACCTCTCCGCCACTCTCTCTTTCTTGCTCCTGCTCTGGCCCATGTGACGTGCCTGCCACCACTCCACCTTCTGCCACGTGTGTCATCTCCCTGAGGCCTCCCAAGGAGTTGAGCAGATGCTGGTGCCACGCTTGTGCAGCCGGCAGATCCGTGAGCCAATTAAACCTCTCTTCTTTATAAATCGCCCAGCCCCAGGCATTTCTTTATAGCCGTGCAAGAATGGCCTAAAACAATGCCCTCCTAAAGGTAACCCCAGATGCAGGCAGGCGCAGTGGCTCGCCCCTGTAATCCCAGCACTTTGGAGGGATCAAGTGGATCATGAGGTCAGGCGTTTGAGACGAGCCTGACCAACATGGTGAAACCTCTTCTATACTAAAAATACAAAAATTAGCTGGGCATGGTGGTGCACACCTGGAATCCCAGCTACTTGGGAGGCTGAGGCAGGAGATTCACTTGAACCAGGGAGGCGGACGTTGCGGTGAGCTGAGATCACACCATTGCACTCCAGCCTGGATGACAGAGCAAGACCGTCTCAAAAAAAAAAAAAAAAAAAAAAAGGAACCCGAGAGAGAAGCGCGCCCTTCTGCCGCTGGGTAAGGACACAGAAAGCATCACCCAAGAGGAGCAGGCCCTCACTGGACAAGGGATGTGCTGGGACCATGACCTTGGACCTCCCAGTCTCCAGAGCTGTGATGTTAAACTTCCATTGTTTATGAATTATCCTGTCTAGGGTATTTTGTTGTAGCAGACAGACAAAGACACAGGCTCACGGAACTTCCACGGCTTGGTCTGGGTTGGCTTCTCCACGACAAGATGCTGTTTGTTCCGCCGCACTCGGTACTGTGCCCAGACCAAGTCCCTTGCTGTCTCTCCCCTCCAGGCTGCCTGGGAGGCCCTCCCAGCCTCCCTCCTCCTAAATGACTGCCAGCTGTCCTTGGCATCGGGTCACCTGAGTGCCCGCACTTCCCCATTGCAGAGCCCCCTCATCTCTGTGGCTGCCTGGCAGTCTCCCTCCTGGGCTGTGAGGGGCTCCTGTGGACCAGGCCTTCGCCCCATCCCTCCTGCTTGGCCCCCCCAGTCCACAGGTGGGTTCACCATCCCCAGGAGCGTGCTGGATGCTTTGTACAGCTGGCTAGGGCAAAGCGTTACACACCCAGGCAAGAGTGCAGCAGACCCTCAGCCTGGCCACCATCCTGCCTCACCAGGCCACCTGCCCCAAGGAACCAGGGTACATGCCCTGCTGAGGACGCTCCTTCTTCCCCACACCCCTGAGGGCCGTGAGCCTACCTGGCGTCCAGCCTCGTTGTTGTGGCGGTTCATGGCTGAGCGGGCATCGGGCCGGTTCTCCCGGGCGTCGGCGAACTCCCGAGACACCATCCCACCAAACTCGATGTCCTCGCTGCAGCCACCCCACTTCCAGTCCTTGCCTGGTGAGCCCTGGTGGCGGCTGCTGCAGCCACAGATGGCGGCTGTGCCCTCTGCACATGAGCGTGTCACCGCGAAGGCCACACCGGCAGAGGCAATGGCGTGGACAAAGGCTGACTCCCGGGTAGCTGCAGAGAGAGGAAAGACGCCGCCTTAGCAGGGGACTTGGGGAGGGTGGGGTCCGAGCCCATCTGCATTGCTATAAAGGAGCTCCTGAGGCTGCATGGTGGGTAAGGCAACACGGCTCACTTGGTTCACGGATCGGCAGGCTGCACAGAAGCATGGCTCCAGCGGCTGCCTCTGGCAAGGGCCTCAGCCTGTTTCTACTCGTGGCAGAAGGGGAAGGGGAGGTGGAGGGGAGCCAGTGTGTGCAAGAGATTACACGGCGACAGAAGAAGCCAGAGACGGGAGGTTGGCACCAGGCCCTTTTTAACAATCAACTGTGGCTAGGTACAGTGGCTCATGCCTGTAATCTCAGCACTTTGGGAGGACGTGGGAGGAGGACTGCTTGAGACTAGGATAGCCTTTTCAACATAGCAAGACCCCATCTCTTCAAACACTAAAAATATGAACTGAGTTTGGCCCCAGCTACTTGGGAGGCTGAGGCGGGAGGATCGCTTGAGCCGAGGAAGTCGAGGCTGCAGTGAGTGATGATCACACCACTGCACTCCAGCCCTTTTGAAAAAACAAACAGCTAGGCACGGTGGCTCACACCTGTAATCCCAGCCCTTTGGGAGGCTGAGGTGGGAGGATTGCTTGAGCTCAGGAATTTGAGACCAGCCTTGGCAACGTAGCCAGACCCCATCTCTACAGAAGATTTTAAAAATTAGCAAGGTGCAGTGGTGTGTGCCTGTAGTCCCAGCCATTCAGGAGGCTGAGGTGGGAGGATCGCTAGAGCCCAGGAGTTTGAGGCTGCAGTGAACTATGATCGCACTCCAGCCTCGGCGATGGAGCAAGACCCTGTCTTTAAGAAAAAAAAAAAAAAGGACTGAGTGCAGTGGCTCACGCCTGTAATCCCAGCACTTTAATAGGCCAAGGCGGGTGGATCAGAAGGTCAGGAGTTTGAGACCAGCCTGGCTAACATGGTGAAACCCATTCTCTACTAAAAATACAAAAATCAGCAGGGCATGGTGGCGGGCGCCTGTAATCTCAGCTACTTGGGAGGCTGAGGCAGGAGAATCTCTTGAAACCAGGAGGCAGAGGTTGTAGTGAGCCAAGATTGCACCACTGCACTCCAGCCTGGACAAGAAGAGTGAAACTCCGTCTCAAAAAAAAATATATATATATATATATATGGTGGCTGGACGCGGTGGCTCACGCCTGTAATCCAAGCACTTTGGAGGCCAAGGTGGGCGGATCACCTGAGGTCGGGAATTCATGACCAGCCTGACCAACATGGTGAAACCCCATCTTTAAAAATATATATATATATGGCACCAGGCCAGCGTGCACCTGGAAAGATGGTCGACATCACCCACCTTGGGGATGTGCAAATTGAAACCCAGTGAGGGGCCGCCCCACATGTACTGGGGTGGCTGAATCCAAGAGTTGGAGAGTAGCAAGTGTTGGCAAGGACGTGGAGAAGGCGGACCCGACCCTCGTTCACGGCCGGAGGGAAGGGAAGGTGCAGGTGCCTTGGGAGGCACTTTGGCACTGTCTTCAAGGCCAAGCATTCACCAGCCATTAGCAGCTAAGTGTGCCCTGTCGGAAACCCGTGTCTGCGCAAATGTTCACACAAGCCCCAAGCTGGAAGTATCCCAATGTCCATCAACAGGGATGCCTAAAACACAGTAGCAGGTCCATCACAGCATTCAATTTAGGAATAATAAGAAAAATGGCACGAAGGATCTCAGAATAATCACACGACTGAACAGAGGCAGGTAAAACCAGACAAGAGCCACACCCTTCTGCTGTCCAGACAGCCCGGGCTGCAGGCCCCAGAACGTGGCTCCGCCCTGCGCACTGCCTACCTCTGCCTGGCTTCTGGCCGTTTTCTTCCTTCACCCCAAGCACTGGTACTTGCACGGCCCAGAGGTAGGGCTGCCTGTTCTGGAATATTCTGAAGACCAGTGGCCTCCAGCGCCGCCTCCCCAGGGCCAGCCCCAGTGCCCCAAATGCCCCCGCCCCCAGCTGGAGGGCTGCAGGGTGTCTGCTGCTGCTGGCATTGGAGCTGCCTGGGTCCTTGCACTCAGCTTCTTTCTTCCCCAGATGGGGAAATGGAGGCTAAGGTGGGGAGGAGGCGTGGCTTGTGCAGAAGGGTGGTGAGGGAGGCTGGAACTCAGGAGGAAGCTCAGGCGGCCAGGACCAGAGGGATGGGCATGAGGGTGGCCTGGGCTTTGCAGAGGCCAGGTCCCCAGCCAGGCTTTCCCAGATGGGTTGAGAGCATGTGCTGTGTCCTGGGGGTGGGTGTATGCAGACACTTCTGCAAGGGCACGAGCAGAGGCACTGGGCTGGGCAGGCCCTGCTTTCACTGCTAAAAGGCACTCAGGGCTGGGTGCCTGTGATCCCAGCTACTCGGGAGGTGGAGGCAGGAAGAGCACTTCAGTTCAGGTGTTCGAGGCTGCAGTGAGCTATGATTACACCACGGCACTCCAGCCTGGCCAACAGAGTGAGAACCTGTCTCAAAAAATAAAAAGAAGAAAAGACAGGCACTCACTTTGGACCACTCTCTGACACAGTAAGGAACGGAGCGCCTGCTGTTTGCTGAGCATTGCTGTCTGAGCTGGGGAGCCAGGAAGGAGCCCGGCCTGCCGCTCGTTGGGGCCCTTACAGGCCTAGGAGGGGACACCTGTGCTTCGGAGCCCCCAGCCTCAGCTTGGCCTCTGGGGGCTGCATGTGCCCCCGGAAGGCCCCTCCATGTCTCGGCTTCTGAGCCCCACCTTTCCTTGGCTCTGACTTTCTCTCTCCCCTCGAGGCCCTCGGCCAGCAGGAGGCAGAGGGGAGCTCCAGGGGCCTCTCGCCGGGACGGGAGGCCTGGGGTTCTCCTGCAGCCAGGTCCCTCCCACGGGAGAAGGTGGGGCGGACATGGCTGCGTCCCACTGTGTCTCCCGCTCCTCCTTGGCAGAGGCCCCCATGGTCCCCTCAGGGTCACAAGAAAGTCATGGTAGGGGGCTGTGACCTCCTGTGCCACCTGGACAGCCAGGGAGCTTTCATCCTTGAGCAGATGGGGCTGACGTGGTCTGGATATTTGTCCCTGCCCAGACCTCATGTTGAACTGCGATCCCCAGGGCCAGGGTGGGGGCTGGTGGAGGTGAAGGAGTGGTGGGGGTGGGTCCCATGGCCTGGTCCTATCCTCGACATTACTTACGAGCGAGTTCTTGCAAGATCTGGTTGTTGGAAAGTGTGTGGCATGTCCTCCCCAGCTCCCTCCCGCTCTGCCCTCCTCACCACGTGAGATGCCTGCTCTCCCTTCACCTTCCGCCATGACTGGAAGCAGAAGCCAGAGCCATGCCTCCGGTGCAGCTGTGGAGCCATGAGCCAATTAAACATCTTTTCGTATTCATGACCAGCCTTGTGCGGTGGCTCACGCCTGTGATCCCAGCACTTTGGGAGGCCAAGGCAGGCAGGTAAACGAGGTCAGGAGATCAAGACCAGCCTGGCCAACATGGTGAAATCCCATCTCTACTAAAAATACAAAAGTTAGCTGGGCATGTTGGTCGTGCCTGTAACCCCAGCTATTCGGGAGGCTGAGGCAGGAGAATTGCTTATACTCAGGAGGTGGAGGTTGCAGTGAGCTGAGATCATGTCCCTGCACTCCAGCCTGGCAACAGAGCAAGACTCCAACTCAAAAAAAAAAAATTACCAGCCTCAGGTGTTTCTTTATAGCAATGCAAGAATGGCCTCATTCAGGGCACAGGCATGTGGCTGCAGGCTGCCCAGGAGAGGACCCACAGAGCAGCCCCTGGGGCTTGTGATACCCTCAGGCCCAGGCCAGTAGGGGCAGAAAGGCATGAGTGAGCGAGTGCACACTCGCAGACACTCCCACATGGCCCGGCACGCATCCACACACAGCCGGCACAGAAGAACACACGTTTTCCCCCACACCAAGAACACACAAAGTGGAAGGTATTTGAGGCTGTGGTGTCGTATCAGTGTCCCTCTGGCTGTTGGCAAAGCCCCCTGAGCCCCTTGGGCCTGCTTTGGTCGACTCTTCTGTGGATTGGCCAACAGTCCCCTGATGGCAGGCCCAGCAGCCCCGTCCCCTCCCCAGGGCCCTGTCCATATCAGGCCTGGACACCCACTGCACCCAGTCACAAGCCCAGAAGAAAACTCTCCATTTCTTCTGTATCCACTTCCCACCACCAGCTCAGGAAGGGCTCTGCATGCTGGCCAGACTATCCAGTTCTGAAACAGCCCTGGCTGCCCAGGCTGCCCTGGCCTTCCCAGGTGGCCCTGGGGTGTCCCAGCCAATTTTCCCTCCTGGTTCTTCTCTGTGGGTCCATCTCCCACCTTGCTATGAAGAGCCCCCTAGAAGGGAGGGACACCCCCAGACTCGAGCTTCCTCCCTACACCACATGCATGCACAGCCATGTGCACACATGCATGCACAGACACATGCACACCACACACACATGCACAGCCCACCTGATGCATATACACACACATGGAAACACACACATAAAGGCATGCATACCACACACATGCACACATCACTCACATGCATATACATGTACATCCATCACACACATAAGCACACATGTATACCTACCACATGCATGCACACACATATACACATGCATGCAAGCACAGCATACACATGCACACACATATATGCACATCCCCCATACATGCACATCAGGCAGGCATACCATACATACCATACACATGCACATACATGCATGCACACCCCACTCCACTCAAACGCACACACACACACTCAACACACAACACACATACACATACATGAATACCAAACATATGCACGCACGTGCATGCACACCCCCACATGCACACCCCACCTCTCACATGCACACACTCATACACACAACACACATACACATACATGAATACCACACAATACACATACATGCATGCCCCATGCCCATGCACACACACATGTACACACACATGCATGCATGCACACATACATACCACACACATGCACATCTCCCACAGATGCACATATGCATGCACAAGCCACCACAAACACATGCATGCACACAGATGCACACACACCCCCTCCACACATGCACACACATGCATACACACACACACCCCCTCCACACATGCACACACACACACACCCTCCACACATGCACACACACACATGCACACAAACACACCTCTCCACACATGCACACACACCCCCCTCCACACATGCACACACACACCCCTCCACACATGCACACACACGCATGCACACACACACTCCCCTCCACACATGCACACAGACACCCCTCCACACATGCACACACACCCCCTCTATACATGCACACACACGCATGCACACACACGCACACACACACACACCCCTCCACACATACACACACACACACACGCACACGCACACATGCACACCTCTTCCTCGCAGCACACTCTGCAGGCTGAGGTCGTTGCCCGGTGCCGGTCTGGCCATTCCAGGCCCCTCTGGACCTGTGTCCTCTCCTGACCTCACTGCTGCCCCCTGGCCTCAGGCCGCACTCAGCCCTTTGTCTTCACCTGGGGCTCTTTCCAGCGCCTTCCTTGGCTCAGTCTGGACCTCCTGTGCCTCTGTCAGCTCTGAGGGGAGTGGCCAGGGCCGGGTGTCCTCTACACCTGGCTGCCCGTCCTCAGCCAGGAAGATTTGTCCACTCACTCCCTCCCCAGCCCTCGCTCCCTAGGGGCAGGGACTGTGTTTGGCTCACCTTTTATTTCCAATCCAGAGCACAAGGCCCCACCCATAGCTATTTCTCGGGGCCAGAGTGAAGGACAGGAGCCCTGGGCTGGGTCAGGGAACTAGGCAGGCTCACCCCTGCCCCTCCGAGGCACACAGGCCCATCATGTAGCCTCTGCGGCTCCCTTTCCTAGGGAGCAGCTAGGCAGCTCTAGAAACCTGAAACCCCCACCCCTGACCTTCCCTAAACAACTGATCAATTCACGGGCAGGCCTGGAGGGCCTTTGCTGAATCCACGCCCCTCAGTGCATTCACGTGTGGCTGGCTGCAGAGCCACACGTGAATGCACTCTGACTCCTCTCTATGCCTACAAGCCTGAGCGCCTGCCCCGCTCTTTGAAGCACTCAGGAGGCCCCGCCCTAGTCAGCGCCCCCTTCCCTGCCGTGTGCCCCACTTCCCTTCCAGGGCAGCTGGAGAGCCGGGCTGAGGAGTGCCCTGGGTGTTCCTGGAGCTGACGGATGGCACACAGCTCCACCTGCCCTCCCGGCTGGACCCTCTCACTCCCACATGGCCTGGGCATCCCACGCCCTGAATACCCTGCCCCAGCTGAGCCTGCCTTCCCACCTTGCCATCAGGCTTCTACGGGAGTCTGTCTCCAAGGCCAGCCCCTCCCTCTCCCTGGCTCCTGAACTTCTGATAAGGGGAGAACCAGAGCCTGAGGCCAGGGCTCACTGCCTCACCAGGGCCCTTCCCAGAACAAGGGCCTGGAGATCCTGCTTATCAGAACTCAGGCAAACAGCCCCGACAGCCAGACACACTCGGGGCAAGGGCGGCAGTGCTCAGGGCTTCCACTCAGAGAGAAAAGAGCTCATTCTTGCTGGGTTCGGTCACCAGCAGGCTGAGCCTGGATTTCCCCTCTTGTCACATGTGGAGGTGGAGCTCCCCGCCAGGCTGACAGCCCTGGAGTAGGCCTTCGATTCAGCCATGAGACAAGAAGTCTCTGCAGAGAGGCTCGGATCCCAGGCCAGACACCCCCATCCCAGGCCGAAGCAGAAGCTGCAGGCTGCAGGACCATAGGCCAGAAAAGCAGGAGCCCCTGCGTTCTGGCCAGGACAGCCTGCATTAAAGCTGCAGCCAGGAGGTGTCTCAGCAGTTCCGCAGCTGCTCGGAGTGTTGGTCAAGCACAACGGGAAAAGCCTCAACTGTGCACTGGAGAAGCCTGGCAGATGGCAGTGACACTGGGGACTGGGTTCGCTTTGCCTGAAATGGGACACACAGTACCGTGTGCCTCCTGGGAGGATGCATGAAGGCCACATGTAGCCTTTGAGGTATTCGCCCCAAAAATGCAGATCCCATCGCTGGGAGACGTCAGACCCACCCCAGCTGATGGCTGTTGTGCAAAATGCCTAACTGTGCTCCTCAGAGGTCTCAGGGGCACGACAAACAGGAAAGAGCGGAGGAGCCAGAGGCATGGCCTCACCAGAAGCAGCAAGGGACCCAGGATGGGGTTCCGGGACAGAAAAGGGATCTTGATGGAAAAACAAAGGAAAGTTGAGTGGCGTCTGGAGTGTGGCGAACAGAACACACCTTAGTGCTGAATGATTGGCAGGGTTATGCACCACAGGATTGGGCGAGGGGACCCAGGCCCTCAGGGGCACTCCTGCAATGTTTCTATAAGTCTAAAATTATTTCAAAATAAAAAGTTAAGCCTGGGCAACACAGCAAGACCCCTTTTCTAAGAAAAAAAAAAACCGCATGAATGAATTAGGCGTGGTGGTATGCACGTGTAGTCCTAGCTCCATGGGACGCCAAGGCAGGAGGATTGCTTGAGCCCGGGATTTCAAGGCTGCGGTGAGCCATGTTTGCACCAGTGTACTCCAGCCTGGGGGAGAATGAGACCGCATCTCTAAAAACAAGAAAATAAGATAAATAAATAAATAAAAGCGAAAAAATGTCCTGAAACCATGCAGAAGGAAGACTCCCAGAATGTCTGGGTGGCAGCCGCAGCAGCAATAGGTCTGAGTTCCTATGGGATGCATTCCACCCAAGGTTCTGTGGGATGCTGCAGCATTCACCGCCCTCCCAAAACAGTGAGCGCAAACGACGGGGCACATCCGGGAGCGCGGGCATCACTCTGGAGAGAGAATCCATTGCTCTCATCAGATTTCCACAGGCGTTTGAAGCACACAGGTTATGAACCACTGCCCAGAATCATCTGTTTACAGAGGAGCCAACTCCAGGCTCCCCTGAGGCCAGGACTCACACCCAGGCTCTGGAGTCCTGGCAGCTAGCCCACAGAAGCCAAGTTCTCTGCCACAAACACCTTTGTCAGGGGTTTCTGCTTTTGTTGACACAACAGAGGCATCCTGCCCAAGGGAAGCACCAGCCGTCCCAGAAGGCCAGGGAATCATCCCAGTCAGCAGGAAAATGCCTTCGTCAGAGTGGGCTGTCGGAGGTCCCACCGCAATGGGATGCAGGCTACTACTGGCAAGCAGGGTGCTTAGACACAAATGCTGCCAATTTGCCAGGTCACCTGGGGAGGAGCCTGGGTGAACTTTCTGAGCCACCTAAGGCCTGCCCTATTCAGGCCACGACTTTTATTCTAACACAGCAATCAGCTGTCGGAGAAAGGAAAAAGAAAGGAAATTCCAGAGCAAAATTGTTCTGTAAGGGAAGTCTCTTCCGCCTGGGAAAACTATCTTTCCCAGAAACTTGCTGTGGTCTCATTTAGCAGTTGTTTACTGAATTCATCCGAGTATCAGTTATCTACCTTTCCTTCCTTTCATTCATTCATCCATCCATCATCCACATCCATCCATCTATCCATTTATCTATTGCATCACCCATCCATCCATCCATTACCTATCATCCATCATCTAACACCATCTACCATCTGTCCATTCATCTATTCATTCACCATCCATCTATCCATCCATCCATCATCCATGCGTCTATTATCCATCCATCCATCATCCACGCGTCTATTATCCATCATCTACCATCATCCACCATCCACCACCACACATCTATCCATCCACCCATCATCTGTCATCCACATCTATCCATCCATCATCCATCCATCCATCATGCACATCTATCCATCATTCATCATCCACCATCCATCCATCCATCATCCACACATCTATTATCCATCATCTACCATAGTCCACCATCCACCACCACCCCTCTATCCATTCACCCATCATCCACCCCTCATCTGTCATCCACATCTATCCATCCATCATCCATCATCCATCCATCCATCATGCACATCTATCCATCATCCATCATCCACCATCTATCCATCCATCATCCACACATCTATTATCCATCATCTACCATCGTCCACCATCCACCACCACCCCTCTATCCATTCACCCATCATCCACCCATCATCTGTCATCCACATCTATCCATCCATCATCCATCATCCATCATTCATCCATCCATCATGCATATCTATCCATCACCCACCATCCACCATTCATCCATTCATCGTCTATATCCATTCATTATCCATACATCTATCATCCATCATCTACCATCCATGCACCCACAATCCATCTGTTGTCCATCCATTACCCATCATCCACCATCCACCACCACCACCACCACCCATCCATCCATTCACCCTTCACCTATTCATCATCCTTTTTTTTTTTTTTTTTTGGAGATTGAGTCATCCAGGCTGGAGTGCAGTGGTGCGATCTTGGCTCACTGCAACCTCCGCTCCCTGGGTTCAAGCCATTCTCCTGCCTCAGCCTCCCAAGTAGCTGGGATTACAGGTGCCTGTCACTGCAAATGGCTATTTTTTTTTGTTTTGTTTTGTATTTTTAGTAGAGACAAGGTTTCACCGTATTGGCCAGGCTAGTCTTGAACTCCTGAACTTGTGATCCACCTGCCTCAACCTCTAGCACCTCCCAAAGTGCTGGGATTACAGGGGTGAGCCACTGCGCCTGGCCCTATCTATTCACCATCTATCCATCAATTTATCATCCATCCATCCATCATGCATTCATCCATCTATCCAGCATCCACCATCCATCCATCCACCCATCCATCCAGGATCTGAGAGTTCCTAATAAGCCAGGCACTAGGCTGAACTAGGAATATGAGATGAATAAGAAACAAAGTGCCCACTCTCAAAAACCACAGTAAGAAATCCTCCAGAAAGTGGACTGCTGCTCAATATGATAACATTCCTAACAACCTAGGCTTTCTGAAAGTTGAAGGAGTTCCTGTCCTGGTGATAATAAAACAGCCTCGATGACCCGCTTTCTTTTTTTTTTATTTTAATTTTTATTTATTTATTTATTTTATAAATAGAGACAGGATTTCACCATATTGGCCAGGCTGGTCTCGAACTCCTGACCTCAGGTGATCTGCCCACCTTGGCCTCCCAAAGTGCTGAGATTACAGGCATGAGCCACCACGCCTGGCCAATGACTCACTTTCAAGAGAAGAGAGTCCTTGCCTTGGTAAGCAGAATGAACCAGGGGAAGCTTTCCCGATCTCTAGTGGGAGGCTCTGCTGGTGTGTGTTAGGTTTTTTGCCTGGGACTGTGCTAAACCATGTGCCTTTGGGAGCTGACAGTTCACAAGGGAGACAGTGGAGGGGACACACAGCAAGGCTTGGCAACACGAGCTCTGAGACAGGCCTGGGATGGAGGGGTGATGGGTAATGGGTGCACGGATGGATGGCTGGGTGGATGGATAGACAGATGATGGATTGAGGGATGGTGACTAGATGGATTATGATGGATTGATGGATGGTGGATGGATAGATGAATGGATGAATGATAGATTGATGGAAGATGAATGGTGGATGGATGGTAGACAGATGGATGATGGAAAGTGGATGGATGATGGATTGAAGGATGGCAGATGGATGGATGGATGGATAGACTGATGGATGTTGACGGTAGATGGATGAATGGATGGATGGATGAACTGATGGATGGTGAACCATGCATGATGGATAAATGGATGGTGATGGTGGATCGATGGATGGATGGATGGATGAATGGATGATGGATTGATGGATGGTAGATCGTGCATGATGGATGAATAGATGATGGATGGATGGATGGATAAATAAGTCTGAGAAGGTGAGAGAGTTCTAGGTAGTAAGAGGTGGACATTTAGGAAAGGCAGAAGAGCTTCCAGGCAAGGCTCCATCACAGCTGAGGGCAGTGCAGTTGTCAGATGCAGGGAATCATGAGAGGAGCTTTATTTTATTTTATTTTTTTAAAGATGGGGTTTCACCATGATGGCCAGGCTGGTCTTGAACTCCTGACCTCAGATGATCCACCCACCTCGGCCTCCCAAAGTGCTAGGATTACAGGCATGAGCCCCCGCGCCCGGCCATGAGAGGAGCTTTGATGGTGACTGTCTCCTGCATCTCAGAACTTTTGGACTAGAGGGATCTGAATAAATCCTTGGTTTCTACATTTGGATTTAATGGGCTTTTCAAGTATCAGAGAATATTTGGGGACTAACAGAGGACTGCCAAGTGTTTTTATTTTGTTGAGAGAGACAAAGACATATATACACATATAAAATCCACCAGGATCTATCATCATAACTTCAGAAAAAGACCTTTGAACATCAAACAGGAGGGTATGTTTCCAAATTCTTTTTTCTTTTCTTAGATGGAGTGTTGCTCTGTTGCCCAGCCTGGAGCACAGTGGCACGATCTCAGCTCACCGCAACCTCCTCCTCTCAGGTTCAAGCAATCCTCCCACCTCAGCCTCCCTGGCTGGGATTACAGGCACGTGCCACCACACCTGGCTAATTTTTGTATTTTTAGTAGAAATGGGGTTTCACCATGTTGGTCAGGTTGGTCTCGAACTCCTGACCTCAGGTGATTCTCCTGCCTCAGCCTCCCAAAGTGTTGGGATTACAGGCGTGAGCCACTGTGCCCAGCCCCAAATTCTTTCTTTTTTGTTTTTTGAGATGGAACTGAACTCTTGTTGCCCAGGTTGGAGTGCAATGGCGTGATCTCGGCTCACCACAACCTCCGCCTCCTGGGTCCAAGCCATCCTCTTCCCTCAGCCTCCCGAGTATCTGAGATTACAGGCATGCACCACCACGCCCAGCTAATTTTGTATTTTTAGTAGAGACAGGGTTTCTCCATGTTGGTCAGCTGGTCTCAAACTCCCGACCTCAAGTGATCCACCCAACTCAGCCTCCCAAAGTGCTGGGATGACAGGTGTGAGCCACCACGCCCAGCCCCAAATTCTTAAATGTTGAAGAACATCGCCTAAATCATTCCCAAATCCTTGTCTTTCACATTTCACTAAAGCTGCTTAGTTTGCCACTATTTATTAAGCAGCGACTGTCTTCTAAGTGGCAAAAAAGGCCACAGCCTCCTTGGAGCTGACCTTCCCATGGGGAGGTCACCCAGGAAGCATTTCAGCAGGGAAAGGTGTGTGCTCAGAAGGTAGGTGCTAAGGGAGCACAGCATGGAGGCTGCCCTGCTCTGGGGTGACAGTGGGAAAAGCAGGTCCAAGCCTCTCCTTGTATTAACTAATGAGAGAAGTGGCCCCAACAGGAAGATGGCTCAGAGAGGGTCAGCCACGGGCCCCAGGCTGCACAGCAGTGACTGCAGAGCCCAGACAGAGGGGTCCTAAGAGAGATCCCTCAACCCATCATCACAGGCCCCTGCAGCTTCAGTGGGTGTTCCTATGGCTTGTGCTCCATGGCCAGAGCCTCGAGTGACGGGGAGCCTACCTGCCTGGCTGGGCCCCCACCCCACGGCCAAGGGGTCATGCCTATCTATGGAACAGCTGTGGGGGCTGATACGGGGCGAGAGGAGAGGGACAGCCTGGGACTCCTGGGCTCCTGGGATGTGCCTATTCGTCCAGAGGGGACTCCTGAGTGGCTCTGCTGAGGGACAAACATAACTTGAAGGAGAGAAAGTTCTGGGGCACAGGGTGGAGATTGTTGTAAAATGCAACCACTGGACAATGAAATCCAGCTCCTCGGAAAGGCAGCGTGCTCGGTCCGAAGGGGCTTCACCCAGGCTAGCCCCTCTGGGAAGCCCAGCAGGGAACTAGGACTGGAGGCTTCCAACAGTGGTCATGGCTGGGGGCCAATGAATCACTGCAGGGCCGCCCTGGGGACCCAAGTTCAACTGGGGTGGGGCCACACCTATATCTTAAAGGGCCTCCAGTGATTCTGATGTATCAACTGGGGTGAGATTTCTCAAGCTCAGATTGCATTCTGTGCTGACCCCTACTCTGGGCTATGACCAGAAGAGAGGCTATGGACAAACCTGTCCATGGCTTGGCCATGACTTTGTAAGGGCTGTATGGGACCCTGGACAGGAGACTGCCAGGAGGAGAAGGGGGCTGGTGCGGGGGAGGGGGGTGGGTTTCTGACATGCTGATGGCTATGCCCTCATCAGTGGGCAGTGGTCACTAGGCCTCTGGCCTGGCCTCTTCCTGAAGGTGGGCACCTTGGTCACAGGCTCTGGGCTTCAGGGGCCTGGCTGCTGGTGGCTGGGGGCTGGGCTGCTCAGCCGGGAAGGGGGCTCTGGCTCTCCGGCCCCATCCTGGGGCAGCTGACCTCCTTTCCCAGGAGCTCGGGATGCCGCCTGTGCCCAGCCTGCTTCTTGATGTCGACCCATGCTCACCTGGCCATGCCTCCTGGGGCCCTCCAATGCTGTCCCCAGCCCCTGGAACCCCGTGGCTTCATCTCTTCCCCTGGCAATGCTGACTGGCTGGCTGGACACCCCCAGTTCTGGCAGGGATGCATAGGCCCAGGCAGGACCCCTTGGTGGCCTGGGCAGCCCAGCTGGGCGCTGGGGGCTCAGACTCCCAACCCTGCCTGCTGACCAGCAGAGAAGCTCTGCTGAATCCCACCGGGGAGTTCTCACCTCCACTGTGACAAAAATGCCCTCTGCCCCACAGGTGCGCCTACGGCTGCTGGCTTCTCTCCACAGGTGTGCAGGGCAAAGGCCCCACCCCACAGGCCTCACACCTGCCTGATCTTCAAGCCCTTTCCTGGAGCCAGTGAGGAGCAGTCTCCTGTGCTCCAGGGGCTGGCCTTCAGGTGTCTGGAGGGTCACAGCAAACACAAGCCCCGCATGCACGCTGCGCCCCGTTTGACTACAACACACCCACCACGTACCTGAGACCCACAGAACTGGGGGACAGTGACCACCCCAAATGCATTGGGTCCTCCCTCCTGGTGCTCCCCGGGTCTCCCACCAGCTCCCGCCACACCTGCCAGGGAGGGGCTGAGTGAGGGGCGCTTTGGATCCCAGCTGCAGTCACCCGCGCAGAAAGGCCACTGTAACCCCAAACATCATCTGGGGACCATCGCCCCTGACAAAGGACAAGCAAAATCCTTCCTGTGCCACCACAGGCTTCCAGAGCAGCCAACGGATGGGCCCTCTTCCGCCACCAAGGCCCCAACACGGGGGCCGGAGAAGACCCTCCGCGGCCGGGCGCGCCCCCATCCCCGCCGGAGCCGACGCCCGGGCGCCTCCCCTCGGGGCTGCCCACTCCCCTCATTCCTGCAGCCCCAGGAGGAGCCCGGCGGCCCGGAGGGGGTGTCGCGGTGGCATTTGGTAATCACGGCCGGCACAAAAGGCCCCGGAGCCACCTGAGAGCGGAATGCCGCCCGCGCCCCAGCGCGGCCGCGGCCCCTGACACCGCCGGGCGGCCCTCGCGGCCGGGCGCCGTGCTGACCCGCTGGGGCGCTTGAATCCGGCTTTGTGCGCCACTGTCACGCCGCGTTAGGCCCACAATGGCCGGCGATATTTTATATGAATCTCCTCCTGGTCGGTGATTAGGCGAGCGCAGGCCAGTCATAGCAACCTGGAAGTATGCGCCGCGCGCCAGGCCGTCGGGCGCGAGGGGAAATCCCCATTCAGGCGCTTTAATGCCGCGCCGCGAAGGGCGTGTGAACCGCCCGCGCATTTGCACTCTCCCCTTGTGCTTAATCTTGTCGCCGTCGCTGGGATATTGTGCTCCCAGCCGGACGCGGCGGGAAGTCGGCCGGGGTCCCCCTCCCACTGCGGAGAGTTAATGATATACCAGAGAGGCCGCCGGAGCCAGGGGAGCCCCCACCCCAGCACATCTGAAACGGCAACACTTTCCGATGGGGGGGTCAGGGGTCGCAACCTGCATTGGGGGACGCGGGCTCCCTAAAGCGCTGCCCTCTGTGTCCCCTGTCCTAGCAGGCAGGCCCCATCTCTGTGCCGGTCTTACAGGCGGGGGACACACAGGGAGGTGGCAGACCACCCCCGAGGGGCTCCGGGGGGGGCGTTCTGCGGGTAGGAGAGGAGGCTGGGCTGTCTCCGGCCTGGGGAGGCGCTGGGAGATGATGGGGGGACCTGCGGGGGCACCCAGCAAGGCTTACTGACACGTGGTGCGCAGGAACCCTTTCTTTACCCTCCCCACCCTTTGGGGCCGGAGAGGTCCTGGGCTCTAACCAGGAATCTGAGTGTGCTTTGAGTGGAGTTGGCCTGAGGTTCACAGCCCAGGGCAGGGAGTGGGAACTGGAAACGCTGGGGGAGGGGTGCTGTGTGAAGTCTGAGTGGGGCAGCCACTGTTGCAGGCCCTGCCCACACTGCGGAGGAAGCAAACCCAAGGCCTCTGGGAGGTGTCCACGGGAGTTGTGGGAAGCACACTTATTTCAGAAGCACAAGAGATTGCACACCTCCCCACTACCCCGCCCAGCCCCCAACCCCTCCAGTAGGTGCCAGGGACTGGGAGGAACTCCTGGGCCCAGCCCACGCTGGAGGGCACAGGGGGTGTGGGCACAGGCGGTGTCCCTAGGCTCCTGGGCTCAACTTCTCCTGGCCTCCGTCCCCTTCTCTAAGGATCACACACCCCAGAGCAGGCCAGGCTCTCCACAGAGCCACGAGCCGCCGGAGACCCAGCAGCCGGCCCCGGGCTGCCGCTGTCCCTGTGTCCTCTTCGCCAGCTTCACCTTGCCAGGGGTCAAGAGAGGGGTGTCTCCAGCTCTGCAGGAAGGGAGCCCTCCGGTGCCGGGGGCCTGCTGCAGGGACAGAGAAGCTGTGTGGCCTGCCCAGTCTCCATGCACTCCAAATTCCTCAGATGCTTTCTGCCCCAGGCAGGCTAAATGTCCTGTTCCTTTTGGACCCCAGAAGAGAGGGCTCTTCAGAGACCAGGCTCGGCTTCTGTGGCGGAGCCCCACGTTCCAAGGGCCGATGGTTCCTCCCAGCTGCAGTCTGGTGGCTCCAGTCCCCAGTCCCAGGCTAGGTGGAGGGCAGATGGGCTGAGAGCAGGTGTGAGGATATGACGCGCCTTCCCTTGTATGTTCACACTCACGCACACACGCACATGCACACACACACATGCATACACACAGGCCCGCACACACTATAGCCACACATGTGCACCCCTCACACACGTGCGCACACACAGGAGGCCGGGCCCCTCTCCTCACAGCTGGCCGGGGATTTTTAACTCTGTTCAACAAGGCTGTCTTGGCAGGGGTGGCCAGGCACCCTGTGGCCCCTGCCACAAAGCCTGGGTGACCTTTGACATGATTAGGGTTGCCCTGACCCTAATCCAATCAGATGATTACGGAGAGCGTGGCCAGGGGGCAGGCCAGGGCCTCCACAATGGCCTCCTGAGCAGGCCTCTCTCTGAGGCCCCCCGCGGGCTCCTTCCTCCCAGGCCACCAGGACACCAGGCATGTTGGAGTGTCCTCGGCAGGCAGCGGGGAGGAGCCGGGACATCCCCCTTCCTATTCAAACCTATTTAAACCACGAGGAGGTAGGAGGGGTCCCAGACTCTGTTCCTCCATCAGAAAGGGGAGGAGAAGGGGGTAGTGGGATCAGAGAAGGGGAGAAGGACAGGGTGGAGGGGAGGTGGGTGGGATGGGAGGGAGGCTGGAAGGGCAGCGGGAGCTCAGCCTTTTGCAGAGAGGCCAGCACAGCAGCAGGAAAGCAACCCGAAATGCGGCTTCCCACCCCCACCGCCCCCACCCGACGCCCGGCACTTTAGGGCAGGACTGGGCATCTGTGGAGCCCACTTGCCCCTGGAGAGCCTGCGGCATTAATCCAAGAGCCTCCTTGAGACATTCTCAGTGACCTTGCAGATCCACCCCTGCCTTGCCTGGAGGGCTGCATGCAGGGACACAGGGATGGGGCGTCCTCTGGAGTCCTGCCTTCTCTACTTCCTCCCAGGCTGCACTTGCCCTCCCTGTGGGCTCTAGGCTCCTCCAGTGATTCCTCAACTGTACATTCCAGCTAGGCCTTGTCACTGCTGGGCCTGCCTGGGGGCTCTGCTCACCTCCACGTCAGCCCCAACCTTCATATGGGCTGTCCCCCCTGCCTGGGGACAATGGAGCCAGGCTGACAAGGCTGAGGTCTCTGTTTCGTCACAGTGCTTCAGTTTCCTCATTTGTAAAGCAAGACCACTGCAGTGCTGGTCCCATCAGATGGGCAGTAGGATTCAACTGGCCACAGTGTATCAAACACTTAAACAGTGCCTAGAAAGCACTGGATATGTGTGTTTTAAAGAAAGAAAATCCTTCAAGATTCAGCTCAGGGGCCACCTCCCCTGGGAAGCCCTCCGGGGATTCCCCAAGGCATGCACCATTGTCCTTAGGTCACTTGCTTAATTTATCCTTTCTAAGCATGTGCTGTGTGGCAGAGTGTATCTCTGTGCTTTCCCAGGGGACAGACTGTGTATATTTGCGCCACATGTATACCTGTGGCATGTGCTAGAGGGATGCTATCACCCCCAGAGGTCCTGGCTCTTGTTTCAGGAGACTCCTGAATCTTCCTGGAGCATGCCAAACCCTAGAGAGTTTCCCCCAGAAACCAAGAGTGGGAGCTATTGATAATGACTGGGACTTGTGAAAATCAGGCACCTTCAATTCTGTTTTCCACAAACTTTAAGGAGCACCTAACTGAGTCACGTGCTGAAAGACTTTTTCAACATTTTGATGATAGGCCACCATGTGAGTTTGGGCATACATAATTCTGGAAAAAGTCAAAGAATTGAGAGGTGCATGACAACTAAGTGCTCGCATTTTACCTATTTATTTATGTGAACAAAGTTTTTCTCACATCTAGATCTATAAAGTTTAAAAGCAAGATGGGTCTACCTGCAGCTAATATCCTATCCAGTGGTGAAAGACTGAAAGCTGTTTGTTTTGATGAAAAAGTGCATCCATTTTAGAAGGAAGAAATAAAACTATCTTATACGTAGAAAGCCCTAAGGAATCTGCAAATAAAAAATCTATTAGAACTGATAACTCCAGCAAGGTTACAGAGTATAAGATCCATATGAAAAATCATTTGTGTGTGTGTGTGTGTGTGTGTGTGTGTGTGTGTGTGTTTCAGATAGAGTCTCGCTTTGTTGCCCAGGCTGGAGTGCAGTGGTGCGATCTCAGCTCACTGCAGCCTCCACCTCTTGGGCTTAAGCGATTCTCGTTCCTCAGCCCCCTGAGTAGCTGGGACTACAGGTGTGCACCACCATGCCTGGCTAGTCTTTGTATTTTTAGTAGAGATAAGGTTTTACCATGTTGTCCAGGCTGGTCTTGAACCCCTGACCTCAAGTGATCTCCCTGTCTCAGCCTCCCAAAGTGCTGGGATTACGGGCATAAGCCACCACACCTGGCCTCATTTGCATTTCTGTACACTAGTGACAAACAATTCAAAAATGAGATTAATAAAACAATTTCATTCACAACAGCATCAAAAAGAATAAGATACTTAGGAATACATTTAACAAAAGAAGTGCAAGATTTGTATGCTGAAAACTACAAAATGTCATGAAAGAAATTGAAGACCTAAATAAATGAGAAGATATCCTATGTTCATGGACCAGAAGGCATAATATTCATAGAACAATATTTTCTAAATTGATCTACACATTCAACACAATTTCTAAAAATCTAAGCTTATTTTTTCCCAGAAATAGAGCTAATCTTAAAATTCATATGGAACTGTAAGGGCCTCCAAATAGCCAGAATAACCTTGAAAAGAAAGACGAGCTGGAGGACTTGCATATTCTAATTTCAAAACACTATAAAACTACAATAATCAAAACAGTATGGCACTGCTATAAAAACAGACATATGGAACAATGGAATAGAATAAAGAGCCTGGCCGGGCTCGCCTGTAATCCCAGAACTTTGGGAGGCCAAGACGGGTGGATCATGAGGTGAGAAGATTAAGACCATCCTGGCCAACATGGTGAAACCCCATTTCTACTAAAATACAAAAAAATTAGCCGGGAGTGGTGGAGTGCGTCTGTAGCCCCAACTACTTGGGAGGCTGAGGCAGGAAAATCACTTGAACCAAGTGGCAGAGGTTGCAGTGAGCCGAGATTGCACCATTGCACTCCAGCCTGGCGAGTCTCAAAAAAAAAGAGCCCAAAAATAAATTTGTACATCTAGGGCCAAATGATTTGCAGTGTGGGTGCCAAGACTATTCAAAGGGGAAAGAACAGCCTGCAGCAGATGTGCTGGAATAGCTGGATTTCCACATGTGAAAGAATGTGACTAGATCCCTGCCTCACATCGTCTATGAAAATTAAAACGAAGACCAAGATGTAAGAGCTAAAACTGTAAAATTCTTGTGTGTGTGTGTGTGTGTGTGTGTGTGTGTGTGTCGGAGTTTCACTTTTGTTGCCCAGGTTGGAGTGCAATGGCGTGATCTTGGCTCACCGCAACCTCCGCCTCCTGGGTCCAAGCCATCCTCTTCCCTCAGCCTCCTGAGTAGCTGGGATTACAGGCACGTGCCACCATGCTCAGCTAATTTTGTATTTTTAGTAGAGACAGGGTTTCTCCATGTTGGTCAGGCTGGTCTCGAACTCCGGACCTCAAGTGATCCACCCACCTCGGCCTCCCAGAGTGCTAGGATTATAAATGTGAGCCACCACACCCGGCCTAAAGCTGTAAAATTCTTATTTTAAAAAAACCTAATTAAGAGTAGATCTTTATGAACTTGGGTGAGGCAATAGTCTCTTAGATATGGCATCAATAGCCAAGGAATCACAGAAAAAGTCGATAAATTGGAATTCATCAAAATTAAAATCTTGCATGCATCAAAGGACACCATCAAATAAGTGAAAGGTGACCCACAGAATGAGAGAAAATATTTGCAAATCATGTATTGGATAAGGAATTTGTATGCAGACTATATAAAGCACTTACAACTCAATGACAACAAGACAAATAACCTAATTAAAATGTCGGCAGAAGGATGGAATAGACATTACTCCAAGGAGGAGAGGTGCGTGGCCGATGAGCACATGGAAAGATGCTCAGTGTCGTTAGATGTCAGGGAAATGCAGATGAAAACTCAGTGACACGCTGTTCACACCAAGACAGCTAGAGCAAACAACAAGCAGGAAATAACCAGTGCTGGACGGGATGCCAGAGCTTGGGGCCCTCAGACCCTGACGATGGGATGTCAGAGCTTGGGGCCCTCAGACCCCACCGATGGGGTGTCAGAGCTTAAGGCCCTCAGACCCTGCTGACCAGAATGTACAATGGTGCAGACACTTTGCAATAGTTTGGCAGTTCCTCAAAAAGTTAAGCACAGAGTTCCTCTATGACCCAATTCTGCTCCTAAGTATATGCCAGAGAGAACTGAAAACACATACTCACACAAAAATCGTTATTTATAATAGTCAAGAAATTGAAACAACCCAAATGCCTATCAATGAGTTAATGGATAAACAAAATATGGTCTAGCCATACAATGGAATATTACTCAGCTGTAAAAAGAAGGATGTTCTGGTATATGACCAGGCTCCTAGGCCACAGATCTGGGGACTCCAGAGCAGGACTCGCTCAAAGGCCTCTCCTCACAGCAGCTGGAGGTGCCATCAGTTTAGGACCCAGTGGTATTCGCCAGCTTTGGGCTTGGCATTCCCCTGGCTGGGCCCAGCACTTATCTGCTGGCTGAGATTCCCATCTGTGCAGATCTATGCCTTTCCATGGGTGTAGTTCAATCCAGACAGTGATGGCACAGGTTCTCCAAGGCTCAGCTTGGAGGGCAGACCCAAGGATTCCTGAATGGTGTGACTCATGAGGCTAGCTTCCTCCCGGCCTCCAGCTGGGTTCAGCTGCCCAGGGTGGGAGTCAGCGGGCTGATGCAGGGGTCCTCGCCCCTTCCACAAGCGAGGGACACGCTGACATTCTGGAGGGCAATGGAATACCCTAAAGACTCCTGAGAGCAGCACGGCTTTCGGGAATGGCGGGTTCCCCTCTGACCTCATGCAGCACAGCGTTCCTCCATCACCTGGTATGTCTCCAAGCACAACAGGGTCCCGCTTTCTTCCTAAAAATCCCTGCTTCCTTCTCAGCCCTAAGCACCCCATCCTGGCTCTGGAGCCAGCAACCACATGGCACAGGGCCAGGCTGGTGCCTCTTGGCCTTCTGCAGCGTTATGTGCTGCCCATGCCTCCCTCCATGCCACTGCTGGCTACAGCACAGACCAGGAATCCTAGCAGGCAGCAACTGCATCACATGCACACATAGGAATGCACATGCACAGCCACACGCACACATGCACACCACAGCCACACGCACACGTGCACACCACAGCGACATGCACGCATGCACACCACAGCTACATGTACATGTGCACACCACAGCCACATGCACACCTGCACGCCACAGCCACATGCACACATGCACACCACAGCCACACGCACATGTGCACACAACAGCGACATGAAGGCATGCACACCACAGCTACATGTACACGTGCACACCACAGCTACACACTCACGTGCATGCCACAGCCACAAGCACACATGCACACCACAGCCACACGCACACATGCACAGCCACAGCCACATGCACGCATGCACACCACAGCCACACGTACACATGCACACAACAGCAACATGCACGTGTGCACACCACAGCTACATGTACACGTACGCACCACAGCTACACACACACGTGCATGCAACAGCCACATGCATGCACGCCACAGCCACATGCACACACACCACACCACATTCACATGCACAGATGCACAGTCACATCCACATGCATACACCCCACACCACACCACAGCCACACGCACACACCCCACACCACACATGTACATGTTGTGCACACATGACACTACATCACACCACATTCCCACACACATGCACATTCACATACACACAATGCACCACATACCACACACACCCTCCAACACACTGGATGAGCCGTACAGCCCTGGGACCTGACCCATATGCACCCTGGCAGCTGTGCCCAGGTGAGCTGTGCTGGGTACTACCTCAACCAGCAGCTCTGTGCAGTCCGACAAGCTGTAAGTCTTCTTCATTTTATAAATAAGATGCCGACGCTCCAGGAAGTGAGCTGCCCCTCACTCAAGGTCACAGGAAGACCACCAACCAACCTCCCTTCGCTCCAGTTTCTTTTCCTACAAAGACCCTAACGTGTTCATCAGAGATGTCCTCATCCCAGGCCCGCAGTGACCAGTGCCTGTACTCTAAGCCTGACCCTCTTTTCCCCATTCTCTGCCCCACAGCGCCTTCTCCACGCCTGAAGAACATAGGCCTGCGATGGGGGCTGGGGGCATGGCCAGGACTGCTGGACGCTGGAGGGCTTCTGCCCCTGGATGGCCTCAGCCAGCCCCCGCCACCCCTGGAGGCAGTGTCAGCTGCACACTCAGGGGCTCTCCTCCGCCACGCACGGCATGGTCCCCAGAGCCGGGCCCTCCCGTCCAGAGGACTGTGGTCTTCCTTTGCACTTGGCTCCAGGGGCTGAGCAGAGGCTGCGAGGTGGGGTAAGGGCGTAGGAGTGGGCGTGGGGGACACTCCTGAGGGAGCCTGTGGTACGACCTTGGTTCACTATAACCACCGCCTCTCAGGTTCAAGTGATTCTCATGCCTCAGCTTCCCAACTAGCTGGGATCACAGGCGCCCATCACCACTCCTGGCTAATTTTTTTGTATTTTAGTAGAGATGGGGTTTCACTATATTAGCCAGGCTGGTCTCAAACTCCTGACCTCAAGTGATCTGCCCACCTCAGCCTCCCAAAGTACTGGGGTTTCAGGTATGAGGCACCGTGCCTGGCCTATCTATTTTTATTTTATATTTTTTAGAGACAGGATCTCATTCTGTTGCCCAGGCCAGAGGGCAGTGGTGCCATCATGGCTCACTCGAGCCCCACCTCTTGGGCTCAAGTGACCATTCTTGAGTAGCTAGGGCTACAGGTATGCACCACCATGCTTGGCTAACATATGTTATATGTGCAGAGATGGGGTCTTGATGTGTTTCCCAGGCTGGTCTTGAACTCCTGGCTTCACGCAATCCTCCCATCTCAGCCTCAGTGGCACCGATCCCATTCATGAGGCTTCACCCTCATGACCTGATCACCTCCCAGAGGGTGGTAAGGGGGCAGCCAGGGGCCCAGGGTTTTTGACCTGAGCAGCAGAGAACTGGGGTTGTCCGTTATAAAATGAGGGAACCAGCAGGGAAGCAGATCTGTGGAGAAGTGAGGTGAACTGCAGCCTTGGGCGTCCTGCCAACAGCAGCCCCAGGACGGAAGGTCCGTGGGAGGCTGTCCCAGAGTGGCCTGTCTGGCCTGCGTCCAGCACCATGGCTTCCCCTGCGGTCCCCTGCAGTCCCAGGACTGCGCTGCCCACCCTGGGGTAGATGGTGCTGTGCAATTCCGCCCTATATGCTGGCCTCCCAAAGCAACCTTCACGCTCCATCAGGTGGTGGGATCAGTGTCCTTTTCCCAGAGCTCAGCCTGGAACCCAGGAGGAAGCTCCGGGGCCCTCCCCCAAATTAGACACAAATGGTTAGTGCCAACATTGCTAGATCTCTGGAGGGTAGTCGAAGGGCCACCACAACCCAGCGAACGTCAAATTGAGGGAGCAGTGACCTTGATCTGCCAGGAGAGCCTGGTGGTGTTTTCATGTGGTGGTGCCCTCAAGCCTCCGGGACAGTGAAGTCCTGAAGACAGATGGGGCTGGCGCTCCCGTAGTGGAGGGGAATCCACCTCCAGATAGTTCTGGAGGGACCAGAGCAGACCTTTGCCCCAAGGAATTGTCTGTTTTAACCTGTCTGAGTCAAAACATTTCATTTTGCCTAACTCAGAAAGAACTCTCTCAGGATGGAGCCGTGGCTAATCGAAGGGTGGGCTTTGAGAACTTTGAAAGCTAAATAAAAGCCACTGCCGCCTGGGGCCACTGGATAAAGGGCATTTGTGAAAAACCTGCAGCCAACGGTGCTGAAAAAAATCATAGACGACACAAACAAACAGAAACATCCCACGCTCCTGGACAGTAAGAATCAATATTGTGGAAATGACAAGACTGCTCAAAGCAATCTACAGCTTCAATGCAATTCCCGTCAACATGCCGACATCATTTTTCACAGAACTAGGAAAAACAATCCTAAAATTTATATAGAATTGGCTGGGCATGGTGGCTCAAGCCTGTAATCCCAGCAATTTGGGAGGCCAAGGTGGGTGGATCACTTGAGGTCAGGAATTCGAGACCAGCATGGCCACCATGGCAAAACCCCATCTCTACTAAAAATACAATAAAAATAAAAATAAATTATCTGGGTATTGTGGCACATGCCTGCAATCCCAGCTACTTGGGAGGCTGAGGCAGAAGAATCTGGGAGGTGGCTTAAACCCAGGAAGCAGAGGGTTAAGAGTGGCCAAGATTGCTCCACTACACTCCAGCCTACGCAACAGAGTGAGACTCCGTCTCAACAAAAAAATTCATACGGAACCAAAAAAGAGTGCAAATAGCCAAAGCAATTCTAAGCAAAAACAAATGTGTAGGTATCACACCACCCAACTTGAAATCATACTACAAGGCTATAGTGACCGAAACAGCAAGATGCGGGTATAAAAGCACGCACATAGACCAACGGAACAGAATCGAGAACCAGAAATAAAGCCAAATACATACAGCCAACTGATCTGTGACAAAATAAACAAAAACATAAGTTGGAAAAAGGACATCCTACTTAATAAATGGTGCTGGAGGAACGAGCAAACCCCATGTAGGAAACTCAACGCCCATCTGTGACCTCACACAAAATCACCTCCAGATGGATCAGACTAAGTCTAAGTCCTGAAGTCTGTTGGCCAGGCTGGTCTCGAACTCCTGACCTCAGGTGATCTGTCCACCTCGGCCTCCCAAAGTGCTGGGATTACAGGTGTGAGCCACTGTGCCTGGCCTTATATACCACGTTTTCTTTGTCCACTCATGAGTTGATGGGCAATTAGGCTGGTTCCACGTCTTCGCAGCTGGGAATTGTGCTGCTGTGAACATACGTGTGCAAGTGTCTTTTTCATATGATGGCTTATTTTCCTTTGAGTAGATACCCAGTAGTGGGATCAGGAAATTATACAAATTCTGGAAGAATAATTATATACAAATTCTGAACCTAAAAAAATTATAGAAGACGACATTGGAAAAACTCTTCTAGACATCAACCTAGGCAAATAATTTGTGACTAGGAGCCCCAAAACAAATGCAACAAAAACTAAAATAAATAAATGGGACCTAATTGAACTAAAAAGCTTCTGCACAGGAAAAGAAATAATCATCAGAGTAAACGGACAACCCACTGAGTGGGAGGAAATATTCACAAACTACGCATTTGACAAAGGACTAATAACCAGAATCTACAAGGAACCCAAACAAACCAGCAAGAAAAAACAAATAATCCCATTAAAAAGCAGGTAAGGGACATGAACGGACCTTCTCAAAAGAAGATATACAAATGACCAATAGACATGAGAAAAAATGCTCAACATCCCTCATCATCAGGGAAATGCAAATCAAAACCACAGTGAGCTACCACCTTACTTTTGCAAGGATGGCCATTATTTAAAAAATCAGAAAATAATAGGTGTTGGCATGGATGTGGGGGAAAGGGGATGCTTATACACTGCTAGTAGGAATGTCCATCAGTTCAGCCACTTTGGAAAACAGTATGGTGACTCCTTAAAGAGCCGAAAGTAGTTCTACCATTCAATCTAGCAATCCTGTTACTGGGTATCTACCCAAAGGAAAAGAAGCCATCATATGAAAAAGACACTTGCACACGTATGTTCACAGCAGCACAATTCCCAACTGCGGAGACGTGAAACCAGCCTAAGTGCCCATCAACTCATGAGTGGACAAAGAAAACGTGGTATATAAGGCCAGGCACGGTGGCTCACACCTGTAATCTCAGCACTTTGGGAGGCCGAGGTGGACAGATCACCTGAGGTCAGGAGTTCAAGACCAGCCTGGCCAATATGGTGAAACCACGTCTCTACTTAAAAACAAAAATTAGTGCGGCTTGGTGGTGGGTGCCTGTAGTCCCAGTTGTTTGGGATGGTGAGTCAGGAGAATCACTTGAACCTGGGAGGTGCAGGTTGCAGCGAGCCGAGAGTGTGTCACTGCACTCCAGCCTGGACGACAGAGCGAGACCCTGTCCCAGAAAACTAAAATAAAATAAAGAAAATGTGGTATAGGTACACCATGGAATACTACTCAGCCATTAAAGGGAATGAACTCATGTCTTTTGCAGCAATTTGGATGGAGCTGGAGGCCATTATTCTAAGTGAAATAACTCAGGAGTGAAAAAACCAAACATCCTATGTTCTCTCTTATAAGTGGGAGCTAAGCTATGAGCACAGAAAGGCGTGCAGAGTGATATCATGGACTCTGGGAGCTCAGAAGTGGGAGGATGGGAGGGAAGCCAGGGATAAAACACCGCATATTGGGTACAATGTACATTATCTCGGTGAGGGGTACACTAGAGTCTCAGCTCACCACTAACCACTCATCCAAGTAACAAGAAAACCTTGTGCCCCAAAAGTTATTGAAATAAAAGTTAAAAATAAAGAACTAAAAAGAAAGAATGAAAAACCCACAACCAATGCCACATATGCAGGCGCTGAAAGTTTTCACCCTAAGATTAGGGGCAGGGGAGTCCACTCGACCATTTCTGTTCAACACAGGACTGGAAGTCCCAGCCAGAGCAATGAGGAGAGAGAAAAAATAAAAGGCAACCAAATCAGACAGGAAGAAATGCAGCGCTTTCCAGCCACAGAGGACATCGACCTACGTGCAGAAAATTCTATGATTCAACAAAACCTTCTCAAAGCTAACAAACAAATGAAGCAGGGTTACAGGGGAGGATCAAAACTAAAAAAATGTATTTTTTGATTAAAAAGTTGTATTTCTATATATTACCAAAGAAAAACCTGAAAAAAAATATTAAGAAAACAATTCCAAGCTTGTCACAGTGGTTCATGTCTGTAATCTCAGCGCTTTGGAAGGTGAGAGGATCACTTGAGCCCAGGAGTTCAAGACCAGCCTGGGCAACATAGAGAGACCTCATCGCTACAAAATAAAACAAAAAATACAAAAATGTAGCCAAGAGTGGTGGCACTACTCAGAGGCGGAGGCAGGAGAACCGCTTGATCCTGGAGGTGGCCGCGCAGTGAGCCTGGATGGCATCACTGCCCTCCAGCCTGGGCAACGGAGCAGAAAAAAGAAAAGAAAATGACTCCATTGATAATAGCATCAAAAAGAAAACAAGTACTTAGGAATACATAAACCATTGGGGTACACAACTCACACCCTGAAAACTACAAAACATGGCTGAAGGAAATTACAGCAGCCAGGCCCAGAGGCTCACGTCCTGTCATCTCAGCACTTTGGGAGGCCAGGGCAGGTGGATTGCTTGAGCCCAGAAGTCAGAGAACAGTCTGGGCAACATGGCAAAACCCCATCTTCACAAAAATGCAACAATCAGCGGGGCATGGTGGCGCACGCCTGTAGTCCCGGCTACTTGGGAGGCGGAAGCGGGAGGATCGCTTGACCCTGCGGGTCAAGGCTGCAGTGAGTGGGGATCGTGCCACTGCGCTCCAGCCTGAGCAGTGAGTGAAACCCGGTGTCAAAAAAAAAAGTTAAGGAAGAAGACCTAAATAAATGAATACATGGAAAGATCCTGAGCTCCTGGGTTAAAGGACTTAGTACTGTTAAGGAGGCGATACTCCCCAAGGCAACCTACAGAATTAATGCAATCCCCATGAAAATCGCAACAGCTTTTTTTTTTTTTGTGCAAATGGAAAAACTGCTTCTAAAACTTATATAGAGTTGAAACAGGCCCCAAATAGTCAAAACAGTCTTTTTTTCCTGCCCCCCACAAACAATCTGGAAAAGAGAAAACAAAGTTGGAAAACTTACTCTTCCCAATTTCCAAACATACCACAAAGCGACAACAATCAGAATAGTGTGTTATTGATGACAGGACGTACAGACTAATGGACTGGAACTGAGAGTCCAGAAATAAACCTACATATCTATGGCCAGTTGATTTTCAACAAGGGTGCTAAGACCATTTGATGGGAAAAAGAACAGTTTTTTTCAATAGAAGGTACTGGAATAACTGAATTTCCATATGCAAAAGAGTGGGGTTGGATTCCTACCTCATACCTTACACAAAGATTAGGTCAGACACTTCAAAGTAGAGATGAACTCTTAGGTTCTTAGAAGAAAACATAGATGTGGATCTTTGGGACCTTAGGTTGGCAATTTCTTGCTTCAGTATGACATCTAAATAAGTCGAATTTCACTAAAATTAAAAAATGTTGTGTATCAAAGTACATCTCAGGAAAATGAAAAAACCTACATGATGAGAGAGAAATAATTACCAATTATATCTCTGATGTGCGCCCAGTATCCAGAATATATAAAGAACACTCACAATTTGGCGACAAAAACACAAAGAATCCAATTTAAAAATGGGCAAAGGACTTGACTAAACATTTCAAAGAAGGTCTAAAAATGGCCCCAAAGCCCATGAAACAGTGCTTGGTGTCATCAGTCATCTGGGAAGCACAAACTGAAATCGGGAAGTTCAACGTCACACTTGAGGATGGCTAGAAGTGAAAAATACAAACCCCAGAAAACAGTGTGTCAGTGAGGATGTGGAGAAGCCAGAACCCTCAGACAAAGCTGGCAGGAACATAAAATGGCGCGGCTGCTGTAGAAAAGAGTGTGATGGTTCCAGCCCACTGTAGCATTCACCTCCCAGGTTCAAAGTGAAACAGAATTACCCTGTGACCCAGCAATTCCACTACTAGATGCAGGCACCAAAAGGTGTGAAAACAGGCATTCAGACACACATATGTCCAAGCAGGCCGCAGCAGTGTTACTCACAGCGGCCAGAAGGTGGGGACCACACTCATGTGCATCCACTGAAGAATGAATAAACCAGAGTGGACCATCCATGAATGGAATATTATTCAGCCAGGAACAGGCATGAGTGCTGAAACTGTCCGCAGTGCGGGCGAATCAACTGTCCACAGCTCAGTGAAAAAAGCCAGATGCAAAGGACAGGTATGTAGCGACGCCATTTCTTAAACCCGCAGAGTAGCTAAGTCCCAGGGGAGAAGGCAGGCGGGTGGCTGCCAGGGGCTATGGAGGGAGAGGAACAGGAACGGCTGCTTAAAGGGGCACGGGTTTCCTTTTTGAGTGACGGGGATCTTTTGGAACTGGGCGGAGGCGATGGCTGCCAGTTCTGTGAGTTTACCAAATGCCACTGAGTCGAATACTTTAAAATCGTAGACTTTCTGTTATGTGAATTTCACTTCAACTTTTTAAAAAAACACGCCAATTTTGTAATCTGTGCCTGTTCTCTCCGTTTCTGTGTCTGTCTCTCAGTTTCTCTCTGCGTGTCTCTCTCTGTCACTCTGTCTCTCTCTGTGTCTCTCAGTTTCTCTCTGTGTGTCTCTCTGTCTCTCCGTCTCTGTGTCTGTCTCTCAGTTTCTCTCTGCGTGTCTCTCTCTGTCACTGTGTCTCTCTGTCTCTCTCTGTGTCTCTCAGTTTCTCTCTGCGTGTCTCTCTCTGTCTCTCTGTCTCTCCGTCTCTGTCTGTCTCTCAGTTTCTCTCTGCGTGTCTCTCTGTCACTCTGTCTCTCCGTCTCTCTCTGTGTCTCTCAGTTTCTCTCTGCATGTCTCTCTCTGTCTCTCTCTGCATCTTTCTGTCTCTGTCTCTCCATTCCTCTGTCTTTCTCCTTCAGTCTCTCTGTCCCTCTCCGTCTCTCTCTCTCTGTGTGTCTGTCTCTGTGTGTGTGTCTCTCTCTGCATGGCCCTGTCTCTTTCTGCGTCTCTCTGTTCCTCTCTCCCTATGTCTCTGTCGCTGTCTCTCTCTGTGTCTCTGTCTGTCTTTCTGTCACTCTTTCTTCCCCAGGGTGTCCCCAAGCCTCTCCCTTCTTGTGGGTCTTTAAGTCTGTGTATTTCCTCTGCAAGCCTGGCCTGTGCGCTGGCTCCTTGGAGCAGCCCCACCGCTGGGGGTGGTGGAGTCACCCCAAGAATGCCCACTGTCCTCTCCAGGGAGCAGAAGGAGCAGGGGTCCCTGAGTGACCCTGCAGGCTCAGTCCTGCTCCAGCCTCAGACTATCCTCCCCGAGGTAAGCGGGAAAGACCGCAGCGCCTGTGTGAGGTGCCGCTCCCTCTGTGCGCACAGACAAGAATGCCAGGGAGCACCAGGCAGGAGACTCCGTCCCATTCCACACTCCCCTGCCCTCCCCGGGACCACCCCGTACCTTTGTCCAGCACGGGCCCGAAGATGGCCAGGCTGTCGTGGACGGTGGTGCAGTTCCACCGACGGCCTCGGAACTGGTGTTGGCACTCCTGGATGCCGATCTTGATGCCCTCCGCCACGCTGGGCATGATCTCCACGTAGTTCCTGCAGAAGCGCAGCTGCTTGGGGACCAGGCCCGGGATGCTGGCACACAGGATGGGCTGCGAGCCCAGGGAGGAGTACTGCGGCCCGACCGCCAGGGACCTGTGAGGGCAAGAGCCGGCGGTGAGTGTGGCACCGGGACAGCGGCACGCACAGGCAGCCCCAGACCCCGCTCCGGGGGCTCCAGCGCATCTGGGGGGCGAGACGCAGCTTTCATCATGAAAGAAATCTGATTGTTTTATTTTGCAAGTAAGAGAATTTTTGCTTAAAATCCAGATTAGACGCTGGGTGCAGTAGCCTGTGATCCTAGCTACTCGGGAGGCTGAGACTGGAGAATCGCTTGAACCCGGGAGACGGAAGTTGCAGTGAGCTGAGAATAAGCCATTGCACTCCAGCCTGGGCAACAAGAACAAAACTCCGACTCAAAAAAAAAAAAAAAATCCCTCGTAAAGATTCTCTATGGCCTCTAAAATAATGTTTATAAACCATGCCTTCTACATTTTTTTTGAGACAGGATCTCACTCTCTTGCCCAGGCTGGAGTGCAATGGTGCGATCACGGCTCACTGCAGCCTCCAGATTTGCTGGGACTGAGGGACGCACCGGCACAGCCAGCTAACTTTCATTTTCACATTTTGTAGAGGCGAGGCCCTGCTATGCCGCCCAGGCTAGCCCCAAACTTCCCACCTCAAGCACCTCTCCCGCCCGAGCCTCCCAAAGTGCTGGGATTACAGGCAGGAGCCCCTTTGCCCAGCCCTTAAGCCTGTGTGTTTTAACACAATGCTGTGTGCTGAATGAACACTCAATGCTGGCTATTCCATTTTTTCTAGATGTTTTGATATCATCCATGTGTCTTTCTACATGTCTTATCTGGAAGTCTGATTTTATGAGGAGGCCAGGACCCTGCCCTGCCCTGTCCCCAACACTCAGCTCAGAATCCAAGTTGTCCAGATCTGCAACAGGAAACGACGCAGCCTGGGTTCCCGCCCTGCACAACTGCAGGGGCTGTGTTCACACCAGGCTGACCTGGACCCACCGGCAGACTCAAGGCTAGAACCTAAGAACTCAGGCCACAGACTGGGTCAGGTGGGGGCTGCCCAGAGGAGGGGTGCCCTTGGCTCTGGGATTGGAGGAGGAGGCCTGGCTTCTGGGACATAGGGGTGACCCAGTGCAGAAATCGCTGTGAAACTCAGGCCTATCTGGCCAGCCCACAGGCCTGCACTTGGCTATGTACCCCCAGATGTAAACACGTGTCCACAGTGAGACGTGTTCAGGAATCTTCCCAGGCCTTTGAGCCTGAGAGCAGGAACTTGGAAGCCACCCAAGCATCCCTCAATAGGAGCGCGAATAAACAAATGAAGGCTGCCGCTAGGGTGCCATGCTGCTCGGAAACCAAAGGCCTGGGCTTGGGTGCACACGCACGGAGGAGGGGCTGGCCGTGAGATGCTCCTGGGGCCCTCCGCACCCCCCAATCTGAGCTCAAGAGCAGGCGACACCCATCCGAGGGCGAGGTCAGCACCGTGGCCACCTCACTCCACAGCTCCAGGTCGCAGCAGCTCCCAGGCTTTGCTCTGCTTTGGCAAAAGCCATTTGACACCTGTGCCTTTTAAATTAATGTAATTAAGTTTAAAATTAATTAAAATACAAGAAACGTAAAATTCAGTCTTTCAGTGGCAGCAGCCATGCTTCACGTGTGGCCCCGTGGCTCCCCTGAATGGGACAGTTACACAGGGAATGTGCCTGTTGTTAGGGAAGCTGTGCCCGGCCAGTCTGGCCAGAGCGCTCTGCGTTTGACTGGGATGCTGGTTACCTGAGTGCTTCACGTCAGAATGAATTGAGCCATGCACGTAGGGTCTTCCATTTTGCAGTACAAAATACACCTCAATTGAACGGAATCTCCAGGTCCTTTTGGGTACTGCTGGAGGTGGGTGGAGGGAGAGGGCTCCTCATAGTTACGACCACCTGTCAATGTGTCCACTGGATCCAACCAGTCTGGCCTCCGGACCCGACTCCCAGCGTTCGGCATCCCCAGCACGTCCACGCCCTGGAGACCTGGCCTCCTCTTCCCGGCCACCCTCGCTCCTGCCTGGCCCCCATCTGAGCGCATAACCTTGCACCAGACCCCACGGGCATCCCCAGCCCCGACCCAAGCCTTCGTCCCTGCAGTCTGTGCTTGCAGAGTGAGCTCCTCATTCACTCCGTCATTCATTCACTCCACGCTTGCTCACTCCGTCACCCATTCACTACACGCTTGCTCACTCCGTCGTTCATTCACTACACGCTTGCTCACTCCATCGTTCATTCACTACACGCTTGCTCACTCCGTCGTTCATTCACTACATGCTTGCTCACTCCCTCGTTTATTCACTACACACTTGCTCACGCCCTCGTTCTTTCACTACACGCTTGTTCACTCCATTCATTCACTACGCGCTTGTTCACTCCCTCATTCATTCACTACAGGTTTGCTCACTCCATTCATTCACTACACGCTCACTCACTCCCTCATTCATTCACTACAGGCTTGTTCACTCCCTCATTCATTCACTATACACTAAACACAGGTGCCCCGCCCCAGGTGTCCCTGTGCCCCGTCTCCAACATCCTGCAGATCTCAGCACTCCCAGGAAGGCCAGCCCTGGTGTAGGCTGGGTTGATGATGTCCCTGCTCTAGGTAGCTGGGCGGTCTTTTTCTATGTTCCCCTCCCCTATCCTCTCTCTTTCTTTGAATCCTGACCACTGGATGGCCATCCGTGGTCCCTAGGGTAGGGTCTGCACTGCCACATGGGGGTGGCAGGAAAGCTCCCCGCCCAGTGGTGTGGTGGCCAAGGTCAGCTGTCTCCGACCTGGACTATGGGAGAGAGGCCTCTGGACAGGAGAAGACGGGTTGAACCAGGCCAGGGAGGTGCCCATCGGGTTTTCAACCCATGCACCTCAGAAAGCCCAGGAGCCCCAGCAAAGGGGCCTCAGGGTGCCCACGTAGGGTGAGGCTGGGAGACCAACTGTCCGCTTCACACAGGGCTCTTGCAGGGGCTTCCAGGCTGGAGTGCAGTGGTGCGATCTCGGCTCACTGCAACCTTCCTCTCCTGGCTCAAGTGATTCTCCTGCCTCAGCCTCCTGAGTGGCTGGGGTTACAGGTACGCGCCACCACGCCTGGCTAATTTTGTATTTTTAGTAGAGACGGGGTTTTGCCACGTTGGTCAGGCTGGTCTCAAACTCCTGACCTCAGGTGATCCACCCACCTCAGCCTCCCAAAGTGCTGGGATTACAGGTGTAAACCACTGCGCCCAGACAAGGGGCTTTTCATTTTTAAGCCGGGGTGAGGTGGTTGCTCCAGGTGAGGTGCCTCCATTCCATGAACCCAGACGCTCCCTCTTCACCCATCTGTGCGTGACTCCGCGTGGGACGTTACTTGCAAAACATCCAGCACTCGCCGGGCATGGTGGCTCATACCTGTAATCCCAGCACTATGGGAGGCCAAGGTGGGCAGATCACGAGGTCAGGAGTTTGAGACCAGCCTGGTCAATATGATGAAACCCTGTCTCTACTAAAGATACAAAAAATTAGCCGGGTGTGGTGGCGCGCGCCTGTGATCCCAGCTACTTTGGAGGCTGAGGCAGGAGAATCGCTTGAACCCAGGAGGCAGAAGTTGCAGTGAGCCGAGATCGTGCCATTGCACTCCAGCCTGGGCGACAGAGCGAGACTCCATCTCAAAAAAACCCCAAAAACAAGAACGGAAAAAACATCCGGCACTGGTTCAGGATGCGCCTGCTGCAGTGCTTGGGACAGCGCAGACTGACGTCAGTACCAACAGATAAGACGGGAGATGGAGAATGGAGGGCAGCGGCTGTGAGCTGACTCTTCGATGTCCCAAGGCTACCTCTTTTCCAGATGTTTGAAAATCTTCCTCATGGAGTGCTGTAGGGGACAAGCATTTGAGTGTCATGGCTGAGGCTGGGGAGTGTGTCTGAGAAGGGCTGATACCTAGGCTCTGGGTCAGCCTGACTCACAGCTGGGGAAGTGAGCCAAAGGTGTCAGAAAGAAAAGCCTGAGTGCTTGAATGTCTTGTTTACTTGGAGACAGGATGAGGAGAGACAAAGGAATCCAGTTAGAGGTCGCTGCTTTCAACATAGGGACTGCCCTGGGGGCCGTGGGATGCGGCCATTTCCAAGGGCATCCCTTCTCCACGGCTAGACGCTGGATTCCTTCTGGGGGCTGCCATTCTGCCCACCCCCAGAACAGCATGACCAGCATGGCGCTGGGGTCACCTTGGCTCCCAGGCTTGGGGCTCAGATGGGCAGCCTTGTCCCCGGTCTCTAGGGAAAGCAGAGAGGGAGACTCCCAAGTCTGAGGCTTCCGTCCTCAGGGCGCTGAGTCAGCCAGCCAGCTCTGTCCTGTGTCACCCTTCTCCTGGGCGAGCCCTCGCCTACCACCTTCCTGAGTGTGGCCAGGGCGCAGGCGGCCAGCTGCCAGCCCAGAGGTGGCTCCAGTATCCCTGGCCTCTACCAGCCCTGATGGGACCCCTCCCCCGACTGGCCCCGTGGGCTTGGGGTCGGGTGGGTTCTCCCGCCTCCTGTGGACGAGAGGGCCTCTCCAGGTCCTGGAGTTGCTTCCTGAGAGATTTCTCCTTCTGACAGCACCAGGTCGCCAGAAGGGCTGGGCCACACGGAGTCTGCCTGAGGAGGGTGGCAAGCTGGCAGGTGCGGGGAGCTGCCGGGGGGCCAGGGAGCAGTGCAGGGGAGGCCCAGGAGGCCCACTGGCCACCAGATTTCGTCTGGGCCTTGGAGGATCAGTTGGGTCATTAAAAAGAAAATCAAATGTAAGGCTGGGCGTGGTGGTGCGTGCCTGTAATTTCAGCACTTTGTGAGGCAGGTGGATTGCTTGAGGCCAGGAGTTCATGACCAACCTGGGTAACACAGCAAGACTCCACCTCTACAAAAGACACAAAAGTTAGCCGGGTGGGTGGGGCACGCCTGTGGTCCCAGCTGCTCGGGAGGCCGAGGCGGGAGGATCACTTGAGCTCAGGAAGTCCAGGCTGCAGTGAGCTGTGATTATGCCAGACCGGGTGACACAGCGAGACCCGTCTCTAAAAAGAAACCGAAGCCACCACACAGGCACTATCCCTACCTCAACCCCAAAAAGTTCCTGAGATCCAGATGCCTAATCCAAGGAGAATGCAGATAACTGGAATCCATCAGTGCTTGGGAAACCCTGACCTGTAACTTCCTCCTCCCATACCCTGGGAGCCAGGCTTGCTGGGGGCAACAGACAAGCCTGTCTCAGGGGCTCGCCAGGGACTAGTGACTGCAGCGAGTGGGGGGCGAGTGAACGGGATGCCCAGTCCTCCTCCTCGGTGTTGTGTGTTCCCAGGGTCCTGTTCTCAGCCCAAAGTCTCAGGATGTATCAAATACGAGGAAACATGGGCTCCCGTATCCGACTTTGGAGCGTGAAAAGGACATTCACGCCCACACCAGGGCGGTGAGTCTGCTTGGCTGATGTCGAAGCCGCAGTGCTGCTCTCTGGCTTTGTATTTTTTGTAGAGCTGGGGTCTTGCAGCACCGGGAACCAGCAGACCCTCCGTCTCCCTTCCCTGCTCACACTGGAGTTTCCTGACCACCTCTGAGTTTCAACACCTAAGCTTCTCAGACCCAGAGAAGGGGAAGGATCTGAGGGCCAGACCAGCTCCTTGGGCACCTGGCTGTGTAAGCTCCAGGGACGCGGCCACCGCTGTCTCCACCAGCCCATCACCATGGCCTTTATTATTTGTAAGATTTTATTACAATTATAATATTTTAATTTGTAGAATAAGTTATTTTAATTTATAAAAATATTTTAATTCATAAAAATTTTAAATTTTAATAAAATTTTTTATACTTTTTTTTTTTGAGACAGAGTCTTGCTCAGTTGCTCAGGCTGGAGTGCAGTGGCATGATCTCTGCTCACTGCAACCTCCATCTCCTGGGTTCAAGTGATTCTCCGGCCTCAGCCTCCAGAGTAGCTGGGATTACAGGCATCGGCCACCACGCCCTGCTAATTTTTTATGTTTTTGGTAGAGATAGGGTTTCACCATATTGGCCATGCTGGTCTTGAACTCCTGACCTCATGATCCGCCAGTCTCGGCCTCTCAAAGTGCTGGGATTACAGGCGTGAGCCACCATGCCCGGCCTTAATTTAGTTTTTTAGACATGAGGTCTTGCTCTGTGGCCCAGGCTGAGGGCTCACTGCAGCCTTATCCCTGGGACTCAAGGGATCCTCCCATCTTAGCCTCAGCCTCCCAAGCAACTGGAACCACAGGTGGGTACCATGATGCCCGACTAATTTTTGTATTTTTTGTAGAGATGGGGTCTTGCTATGCTGCCCAGGCTGGTCTTGAACTCCTGGGCTCAAGCCATCCTCCCACCTCAGCTTCCAAAATGCTGAGATGGCAGGTGTGAACCTCTGCTCCTGGCCACCGTGGTCTTTAGCAAGCTCCCTCCTCTTCCCTCCTGGGGCCTCCCTCACTTTACAGCTTGTCTCTGAAAGGGAGCCCTGCTGAAGCTGGCTACTTCTCCTTCTACAGCCAGCACGGCTCCTCTCGACGCCACCACCTAGCCCCTGCTCTGTCTCCACCTGCTGGGTGGAGCTCACTGGTGCCCTGCCCACAGGCTCTGTTATGTGGCTCCCAGAAACCCACATGACCTGGAGAGGTGGCACCCGGGACTTTCCAGAGCAGGAAGCCGAGGCTCAGGGGATGGAGCTTTGCCATGGCCACTGGCTAACACAGCAGAACAGGACTGGCGTGTCAGCCTCCCTAAGATCCTGCAATGGCCTTCAAGTGTGTTCATGTAGTTTGGATGTGTGTCTCCGCCAACTTTCATGTTGAGATGCGAACTCCAGTGTTGGAGGTGGGGCCTGCAGACCCCACCCATTGAGGTCTCAGAGGCGGATCCTCTGTGAATGGTGTGGGCCCTCCCTGTGGTCATGAGGGACTTCTCCCTCTGAGTTTGTGCAACGTTGTTAGAAGGAGCCTGGCACCCTCTGCCACTCCCTCTGCCTCGTGTGACACACGGACCCCCCCATTGCCTTCCTCCATGAGGCCTCAGCAGAAGCAGATGCTGGTGCCATGTGTGCACAGCCTGCAGAACCGTGAGCCAATGAACCCCATTTTCTTTATAGATTATCCAGTCTCAGGCATTCCTTTATAGCAACGTAGAACGGACTAATACATGTATGAAGCCCCAGTCCTGCAAAGTAACATTTATAAATGAGTCAGAGATAAATGGCGCCAGTCACACAGAGCCCAGGCAGCCGCCTTGCTGCTGAGGACACAGGACATCACAAGGCCTCCTGTCCCCAATGCAGCCCCTTTTCCACCCGGGAGGCCACCCAGGGGGACGTGGGTGTAACCCTAACTGTTGCACCTGCAGCTTTGGACTCTCGGAGCCTCAGTTTCCCCAGCTGTACTGGCAGTCATGGATTAGACCAGGGTCCTCCCAGGGTGGCGCCCTAGAGCTTGAGTGCCACAGGGAATGTGTGCTGGGTTCACGGCTGGCCTCGGGGGGTTTCCACTCATGGCGGAAGGCAGGGGCGGGTAGATGTGTCACACGCAGCAGAGGGAGCGGGGGAGGGTGCCAGGCTCCTCCTAACAGCCAGCTCTTGCACGAACTCAGCATATGCTGCCTCTGGCTTGGACATTCTAAGGCTGACGGGGAAAGTTCTATGGCTTCCTTGAGTCTAAACTGGTGCCACGGCCCGTGTCTGTCTTCACGGGGACTCTGAGCATCCTGGGGGGCTCCCTGGGGCCCAGTATCCAGGGAGTCAGCCTTGCTGATAATCACCATGCGAGGTCAGGGACCTCCCTCCACCCTCTAGTCAGAAGGGTCCTCAAAAGAGCACGGTCCTAGCAGACGCTTGAAGTACGTGTCGGGGACAGAAAGGGGCAGCATCCAGTGCCCAGAAAGGGGCGGGCGAGGCCAGGCCCTGGGCCCTGGCTGTCAGTCCGTGGCTCCCGTCTGCTCATGGGTGGCCTCTGCCCTGACGGGTGCCTTGAGACAAGCATGGCCCCGGCCGGCAGTCAGGACCAGGGGCTCCCATGCGGGCTTCTCGCAAATTCCCCCATCTCCACTTTGACCTCTCCCACGCTTTGTAGGCGCGCAAACAAGTGTCCGGTGAGGGACGAAGGTCCTCGCTGAGGGTCACTCACACAAGGAACCACAGGTGAGCACTGGGGCGGGGGCGATCTCATCATCGTCACTTCCTGTCATCAGTCTGGGTCGCAGTGAGGTCCAGGCCCTCCTTCCGGGTGGTGGGAACAGCAGGGCAGGAGGCTGGGCTCGGTCCCCCGGGAGAGGCTGAGTCCCCCACGCCTCGCACCCGGAGCCTGTGATTCACCGGAGGAGGAATTCATTCCCTCCTCCCCATCACGCCAACACCACGGTGTCCCAGGAAGAGTCCATGTTTCCCACGTCCAGCTGCTACCCGGCTGAGTGGCTGGAATTCTAACTGCCCAACTGGATGGGACAGCAGATATCCCTCTGGCCGTACAGAATCAGTGTCCCCAGGGAGCGCGCCCTGCTCCTCCATATCTCCCGCCTCCCCCACTCTGTCTCCTCACGCTGGAATCCCGGCTTTGGAGGGAAGGGCAGGGCTGAGCTAGCAGACCACAGCGCTCCGGCACCACGGGGGCCTGGGGGTCCACACATGTGATCACCAGAAGGCCCCAGAAATGGAGATGATGCTTAGCAAGTTTTTAAAAACAGACACAAACTGTTGCTCTCCTTAGAAAAACAAAAAGTTGATAAGATCACAGACTGGTCTTTCCTCCCAGATTTTCACTAACGCGGTTTGCTTGTTTTTCCTAATAATAGTTTGTTTTGAAAGGAGGCTGTCATCTTCCATTCAGAACACACACAAATGTAGTTTTGCAAAATGGCCCCAGTCTCTAGACCCATGGCTCACGCCTGTGGCCAAAGTCACAGCAGCCATGCCTGCAGCCCGCAAGCACTAATGGTTTTTCTTCCCCACTCCCTCGCTTCTGTTGAAAGGCCGGGCAGCTCGCCAGGGATACGGCAGACACGCTGGCCGTGACATGCAGGGGAGGAAGGAGCCTGGCCCAGGACCACAAGGCGGGCCGCAGGCCAGCTCAGCCTGGGCCACGCTGGCCTCCACGGCTGGGTTTGGTCCCACATGCAATTTCCTGTCTTGCGTGGCGGCACTGGAGGTGCTACCTAATCCCCGTGGATGGAGGCTCAGGGCAAAGCGTGGGGCTGTGGCCACTGCCCCTTCTCACAGCCACATGGCTGTGTGGGTCCTGAGTGCCCATCACATCCGGCCTCCACTGTTCCCGTGCAAGTCCTGCTGAGGCTGGTAGGCTCTTAGGTTTCTCAAGTCCAGGCCTGGTGTCTTTCAGCAGTAAAATTTAGCAAACTCAGAGCACCCATGACCCAAGGACACGCCTCTCTGCTTGCACGTTTGCTGGGGGCGTGGGGACCTCACAGTGACGCTCCACGCAGGTGTGTGGAGAGGAGGCCTGGGAGGCAGACGTGGGCTCCAGCCCGGGCCCTGTTACTCGCTTGTCTGTTTGCTCTTTCTCTCTTCCCCCTGCCCCGGGCCTCAGTTTTCCCATCTGTCAAATGGGGTAATGGGCCCCTCTCCTACCTGAAGCTCTGACACAGGAGGGAGCAGTGTGTGAAACGGGGGTGCCGCTCCCAGGCCCTGCTGCTCTGCTGGATGTCACCTCAGCCTCCTCCTGACCTGAGAGTGGCCCAGCGCACCCAACTTGCCGGCCTGCCAGGGCCGCCCCTCCAGGACTCGATTGGTGGCCCAAGTCCAGGTGGCTGCCTCCTGGGACCCCTCTGGCTCCAGAACAGCTGCAATGCAGGAGGCTGTGGAGGACCAGGGCGGGGGGTGTCTCTGCCACGGAGGGTCCTGCTTGGCCCATGGGCTTCCCCTCTGTGGGGCCTCTGGAGCAAACATCCTGTTCCCAAGCTTTGTCTAAGATCAGACTGGCTCCATGGGTGGGGATGCGGCTTCCACCCTCAGACCTGAGGCTCAGGGCGTTTGCCTGTCGGTGGATGACCTCCCAGCCGGCCAGGGCTGAGACTGCCCGAGGGTGCCCACCTGCCTGGGAGATGCCCAGGGCTCTGGTTTCTCCTCACACCCAGTGGTGGAACTGCAGCTGCCTGGAAGACCACTCTTGGCCGCTTGAGCACCTCGTGAGCCGGGGCGGGGTTCTAGGGACCTCAGGCCCCAAGGTCCCTCCCAGGTGTCTGCACCCCTTCCCAGTCCAGGCTGCCTGGCTCTGCCTGGAGCCCTCCCAGCCGGCACCTCCTCCTGCCCGCCGGCCCAGCAGGGATTACTGACACATACTTTGAGCGAGTCCCAGCAGGCGCAGCGGCTCCTGTGCCCGCGGCCACGCACTTGCCAGTTTCCCTGGGCGGCAGCGGCACGTTTTGCCGGGGAAGGAATGTGGAAGCAGCAACGTGAGAGACACCTCCAGGGCGTCACCTGGGGAAGCCAGGAGGGAGGCCGAGGCAGAGACCCTGTGCCCCTCACCGGCCTCAGGGCTGGAACCCAGTGAGGGGTGGGGTGGAGGACCGCCCAGCATTCAAGTGCACAGCCTGGACCACAGAGCAAGACCCCATCTCAACAAAAAATAAAAACATTAGCCAGGCATGGTGGTGTGAGCCTGTGACCTCAGCTACTCACAATGCCAAGTCAGGACTGCTTGAGCCCAGGAGGTTGGAGACCAGCCTGGGCCAGATGGTGAAACCCATACCTACAAAAATACAAAGTTAGCTGGGCGTGGTGGTGCGCGCCTGTGGTCCCAGCTACTCGGGAGGCTGAGGTGGGAGGATCGCTTGAACCCATGAGGGTGAGGCTGTGGTGAGCCAAGATCACATCACTGCACTCTGGCCTGGGTGACATAGCGAGAGCCCGTCCGTCTGTGGGGCTGTGCAGACAGGGGACGTTGTCTGTGGGACCTCCCCTTTCAGCCTCGGTGGCTGCAGCTCGGCACCTCCCGGGCCCCGCTCCGGGCGCTGGCTCTCACCCCTAGGGAGGCTTTTCCAGTCGGAGCCAGAGCCAGCCTCCCTGGCACCCGCAGCCTCTGCCCCAGCCCCTGTGCCTTGAGCCACAGAGTCTAACCCTCCTTCCGCAACCAACAGCCTTCAGAGACAGGACGCGTCTTCTGAACAGAAACAGCCGCCCAGACAGCCCTTCAACTGCTCCTAAAGGGGACAACTCAGAAGTCTCACGTTTGGTTCAGAAATCCAGTGGGCGAGGGCTGCAGGCAGTGGTCCACATGGAGAGACCCCCGCCCCCATCACTCCAGGTGTGGTTCAGGCTGGCTTTCTCAGACTAGAGTCTCAACAGAGGGATGTCGTCGGTTTGTTTTTGAATTTCCATTATTATAAAAATCCACAGAAATAATTGGAGCACTGTCAAACCGCTACAGTGTCACCAAATCCTTTTTAAACTCCCATTTCTGTTCTGATTTCTTCATGGACAGGTGGCCGAGCATTCACGGTAGGCCCCACATTGAGAAGCTCCTGCGGGGTCCCTGGATGGAGCTGGCCACCTTGGAGGACTGCTGGACACCGCAGCTCCCTTCCCCGAGGGCCGGCGACGGGCACAAGGGACCTGGGAGAAGAAGCGGCCCCCAGCGGTCACCACCCCTAAGACTGGGCTCTGTGACTGCGTGTGCTCATCCCCCACAGAGGATTCCGGGAGGCCTATGCCAAGCAAACGCCCTTAGAACAAGCCCCGGGGGGTTAGAGGGGCAGCTGAGGGCCCGGGTGTGAGCCCCAGGCAGGGGGAGCTTTGCGCTCCGCTCCGGAAAGGTGCCGTGGGTCCCTGCAGTGGCTACAGACCCTGGGGTCATGCAGGGCCGATGTCTGGTTGCAGACAGTTGACGTGTGGCCACTCCCGGTCACTACCCTCAGGAGGGGTTTGTGTAGGCAGCTCTGAGGGGCAATGCCACCCCCCGGTCCCTGGGCCCACAGCTCTAGAAGGGCTGGCCTGGTGGTTCTACTCAGCTCATTTCGTGAGTTTTATCTGCTAATGACTGCTGTCCTCAGGGCCAGAGGCACAGAGACAGAGAGGCAGAGACCACAAGAGACAGAGATGAAAAGAGATAGAGTGGCAGAGAGAGACAGGCAGGAAGAGAGGGACAAAGAGTGACAAAGGCAGAGACAGAGAGAGAGCGAGAGATACAGACGGGCAGACAGAGAAGGGAAGAGAGAGACGGACGGGGAGAGACTGAGAGACACAGGTGTGGAGACGTGGGGAGACAGAGACAGGGGAGAGAGACGGACGGAGAGAGACTGAGAGACAAAGGTGTGGAGACGTGGGGAGACAGAGATGGGGAGAGAGAGACGGACGGGGAGAGACTGAGAGACACAGGTGTAGAGACGTGGGGAGACAGAGACGGGGGAGAGAGACGGATGGGGAGAGACTGAGAGACACAGGTGTGGAGATGTGGGGAGACAGAGACAGGAGAGAGAGAGACGGACGGGGAGAGACTGAGAGACACAGGTGTGGAGACGTGGGGAGACAGAGAAGGGAAGAGAGACGGACGGGGAGAGACTGAGAGACAAAGGTGTGGAGACGTGGGGAGACAGAGACAATGGAGAGACAGACGGGGAGAGACTGAGAGACACAGGTGTGGAGACGTGGGGAGACAGAGATGGGGGAGAGAGAAGCCGAGACAGACAGATGGAGGGGAAGGGGGAAGGAAATAAGGTCGAGGCCAGGCCTGGGAAGGAGCGCACGTCTCAGGCTACGCAGAGTGGCTCTGGGAGTGGCACCCATCCCTCCTGTCACAAGGCCCTCCCAGTCTGGGCTTCGGGGCACCCTGGGCCATGTCCTTGCCCTGCCCAACTGGCCCCTCAGTCCCTGAGACACCCGTGCTGTAGCCCCCTGCCCGCCGCTGCATAGCTCTCTTGCCCCACCATTCCAGCCGGGTTCCCTCCCTCCCCGCACCCCTCCTGGCTCCTGCCCCCCAGCTGCTCTTCACCTGCGTCGTGTTCCCGGCAGGCTGTGTCCCACTGCAGTGAGGCCCGCCCGGACTGAGGACACCGGCCAGGTGGGGCAATGCGGACGCTTCTGAGCAGGGCCTCCAGGGGTGCCAGCCCTCCAGCCCATGAAGGGGTGGGAGCAGGGGCTGAGCCCTGTGCCCAGGTTGTTTGCACCCATGAGTGTGCAGGGGAGATGGGGCCTGAAAGGGCATACATGCTCTGCCGAGGGCTGCGTGAGAGACCCAGTAAAAATGAGAGTCATGATGTGTTTTACAAGCTTGAGGCCCAGAGGAACATGAGGGGATCCTGGAGGGAGCATGAGCCAGGCTGTGGAGCGGGCCTGGGGCAGGGAAAAGGCTAGGCACGGCTCAGACCGTGCTTCCCTGGGACGGCTGGGGTGGCCATCTGCGGGCGGCCAGGCCTCCGTGCTCAGGAGCCCACCATGCCGCGGAGCTGGTGAGGGCCGGGCAGAGGGAAGGGCCTGAGAGGGACAGCGGGCGTGGGTGAGGGACAGAGCTTGCCGTGCTCGGACAGGCGGTGGCGGTGGCCATGACCAGGCCTGGCAGCAACTCCAGGGAGCTGGGAGGGTGTGAGTCCCAGCGGAGAGAGTGTGGCCGCCACAGCCCAGTCTGGTGACGGCCGCAGGGGGACTTGAAAGATGAACAACACCCAGTCCCCAGCCCCAAAGCAGGCCTGGACCCTGGGGAGGCGGTGGTGGGAGGCACAGGTGGACCTCCAGGGTCCTGGTGGAGTCCCTGGGGAGATAACAAGATGCCATTCGCCCAGAACACGGGAAGGAGGGAGAGGTGCCGGGAGCACAGTGGAGGGCGAGCGACGGGGATTATCCTCCGATGGGGCCGTGGTCTCGAAGCTCAACTGCCCTGTCCTCTGTCCACGTGGGCTCCTCTGTGAATTTTCATTCCCGAGAACTCAGCTTGGAAGGGGCGTGCGGGGAGGTGGGGGCCACTGCGCCCCTGCCATCTGTGGCCTAATGGGATGCAGGTGGTCAGGTGCCCAGGCCTGTCTGGTCCCCTGCCTGGCTCCTCTCTGTCGCTGGACGAGCTCAGAAGGAACTCTCCTGGATGTCTGCATAGCTCTGGGCATTCAGTCTTAGGCCAGGCCCACCTCTCTGCATTTCAGACCCACCAGGCCTTGGGACCACTGGCATCGGCTGCGTGGTGTAAGACACCTCTGCGCCACTGCAGGGCTGCTGGCCACAGCAACACCTTTGCCTCTCCCTCTGCTGACTTCAAAAGCCTAATTACCCTGATTTGAGCTGTTTCCTGGTTTGTTTCTCCAGGTGAGGAGATTCCCCTTCACTTTCACTTTTGTGTACGGGGATGGGAGAAGCGAAGGGGCCAGCGGTGGGTGTTAGGAAGGGGCTGGGGGCGCAGGTGAGGAGTTAGACAGAAGCCCCCACCCCAGCCGGCTCTGCTGCACTGGGGCTCAGCAGGAGTCCACCGGGCAAGGACCAAGGTCCCCTCCTCTCCGGTGATGCTTGATCTGGGGTGGATGTGGGGAGGCAGGAGAAAGCAGACGCTGTGCTGGGTAGAAGATGCAGAGGAAGAGAGAATCTTCCCGCGATTAAATTGCAGGCCGTCAGCAGCAGGGGTCCAGCGCTGGGGTCCTGCAGCGCTGTGTCCTGTGAGTCTTCCCCCCGGGGTGCCTGTGTGCTGCTCACTCCCCCCACCCCACCGGGGAAGGCTTGTCCTTGCTCCCGCCCAGAGCCTGCCTGAGGGCAGAGAGGGGATCAAGAAGGGAGCAGTCTCGTCCCCAGGGAGCCAGCCTCCCTGAAGAGGATGCTGCTTCTCAGGAAGTAGAGAATCCCCAAGTGTGAGAACCCTACTGAGAACAAAGAGGGGGTGGGGACGGGGGAGGGGTCCTCACCCCCCCCCCAAACCCCCCCCCCCCCCGGGGGGGGGGGGGGGGGGCGGGCCCCCCGGGCGGGGGGGGCCACCGGGGGGGGGGGGGGGCGGTTGGGGGGGGGGGGGTGGGGGGGGGGGT
>CAUYQU010002650.1:0-28471 GCA_963574635.1 Cheracebus regulus | reverse complement strand
TTGAAAAAAATACACAAAAAAGCTCTAAATAATATTAAAAAAAAAAAAAAAAAAAAAAAAAAAAAAAAAACACAATAATTTCTCCTCCAGGAACTAAATAAGCTCTGATTTTTTTAGTTAACTGGTAAAACATCTAGGATCTAAGTGGTAAAATTAAGTTGGAATGCTTTAAGATTTCGGGAAATGCACAGATTTTTGTAGAATTTTTTATTTATGACCAGTGATGCTAACGTTAAGTGAGCAACTCATAATACTCATTTGGAGACCTCACTGCATTAAAATGTTGGGTGACAAGGCAGACTGTGTGGATGCTCCACCCATATCCTCCCAGGCCACACCTTTTCCTTGTATACCAGCAGGATTTTCAAAAGCCAGCATCTGCATCCCCTGCCTGAGAATTTTCTTTAGCTTTCTGAATCTTTTCTGCCTAAGCACACAGAAGTATCAGGAAATTTATATCTCTGGGGGCAGCCCTCAACTGAGAGTTGATGGGAATTGGTTCATAAATACCCCAGCTCCAAAACACTATGGAATGACTCTGAGGTGCACATTTTATCTTGGCTCCTACTGTGGCCCAGGGACATTCCAGGTTCTCACAGTAGTAACTTGCTGACAATATATTACTTATTTGCTGTGTTTCAATTCTCTGCTCTCGAATCAGTGTATCCTGTAACCTACTTGCATTTTCAGGAAACCAGAAATAAGCCACCCCAAAATATGCTTCTTCTGGTGTACGGATTATGATCTGAGACAATTGGAAGCAGCAAATACAGGAAAGCTCTCTGTTCTCCCTATATCTGCGTAAAAGCGGGACACAGATTTACAAAGACAAAAGATGTCCTGGCCGACGTTTCTCCCAGCAAGAACAAAGCTTGGCCACTGAAGAACTTTAGACCCTTATCAGCCTAGAGATGGTGCCAGAGGAATCTACACTAACAAGCTTTACTAACAAGCCTTTATCTGCCAGTTATTTGCCTTCCACAAGTTGCTGCCCCCAAGAAACTCAAAATCCTTTCTTTTGTGTCGTCCCTTCTCTAAAAAGGTACTGTTCTTTTCTTTGTTTTTCCTTGGACATATCTGGGCAACAGTTTCAATACTGAAAATTGATTTTATTTTTTTAAATTTATGTATTATACTTTAAGTTCTGGGGTACATGTGCAGAATGTGCATGTTTCTTACATAGATATACATGTGCCATGATGGTTTGCTGCTTCTATCACCCCATCATCTACATTAGGTATTTCTCCTAATGCTATCCCTCCCCAATCCCCCCATGCCCTGCTCTCCTACCCCTAGCCCCCCACCCCCCAACAGGCCCCAGTGTGTGATGTTCCCCTCCCTGTATCCATGTTTTCTCATTGGTCATTAGAGAAATGCAAATCAAAACCACATTGAGATACCATTTCATGCCAGTTAGAATGGCATTCATTAAAAAATCAGGAGACAACAGATGTTGGAGAGGCTGTGGAGAAATAGGAACACTTTTACACTGTTGGTGGGAGTGTAAATTAGCTCAACCATTGTGCAAGACAGTTTGGCGATTGATTCCTCAAAGATCTAGAAATAGAAATACCATTTCACCTAGCAATCCCATTACTGACTATATGTCCAAAGGACTGTAAATCATTCTATTATAAAGACACATGTACACGTATGTTTATTGTGGCTCTGTTTACAATAGCAAAGACCTGAAACCAACCCAAATGCCCATCAATGATAGACTGGATAAAGAAAATGTGGCACAAATACACCATGGAATACTATGCAGCTATAAAAAATGATGAGTTATGTCCATTGCAGGAACATGGATGAAGCTGGAAACCATCATACTCAGCAAACACAAGAAAAGAAAACCATACACCACATGCTCTCATTCATAAGTGGGAGTTTAACAATGAAAGGCACTGTTCTTTGTTGAAGATGTTACCTAAGCTGGAATTCAAAGCCACCTCTTTGAGAACTACCCATTTTCTGGGGTGTCTCCCATGTACATAAAATATGTATGTTAATAAAATTCTATTTGTTTTTCTCTTATCTGTTACAGGGGTCTGTTCCAACCAAGAAATTATGAGGGTTGAAGAAAAAATCATTTTTCTTCCTATACACATTTAAACCTTTGTATCAGAATCTGCTTCAGAGAGAACCCAAACTAAGACAGCTGCCTTCATTTGGGGCTTAGCTGTAAGTCAGCCAAGACTGTTATTCATTCCTTTTTCAGGAAATATTTTTCAAGCACCAGTGACATTCCAGGCATTGTTCTTGTCATTAGAAATCTAGCAGTGACCAACTAAACACAAATCTTAGCCTTCGTGGAGTTTACATTCTTGTGCAAGGAGACAATAAACTATGTAAAATATATTGTAAGGCAGATTTTGGTAAGTAGAGGAAAATAAAGCCAAGATAGATAGGGAATGCCAGTGGTTGAAGTGTGCAATTATAAACAGGTAGTCAGTGAAGGCCCAAAAAAGAGGGTAAAATGTGAACAAAGACTTGAAGGGGTTGAGGAGCAAACCAGGAAGGAGGAATGTTAGTCTAGGCAGGAGGAAACAAGTGCAGAAGGGACTGGAATATTCCAAAACCAGTAAGGTCACTGGGACTAGAGCAGAGTGAAGGAGAGGGAAAGTGACAGGATGAGTCATTTCTACTATTGTTAGGATTTACTTTTATTATTTTTGTCAATATTACTATTTAATAATCTTCTCCTGTTTTAGCATTTTCTTATGAAAATTACAGAAAAGTTGGCTGGGCATGGTGGCTCACGCCTGTAATCCCAGCACTTTGGGAGGCTGAAGCAGGTAGATCACAAGGTCTGGAGTTCAAGACCAGCCTGGTCAACATGGTAAAACCCTGTCTCTACTAAAAATACAAAAATTAGTTGGGTATGGTGGCACATGCCTGTAATCCCAGCTACTCAGGAGCCTGAGGCAGGAGAATTGTTTGAACCAGGATCTGGGAGGAAGAGGTTGCAGTGAGCCAAGATCACGCCACTGCACTTCAGCCTGGACTACAGAGCAAGATTCCATCTCAAAAAAAAAAAAAAAGAAAAGAAAAGAAAATTACAGAAATGTTGACAATTCAATTTTACAGTGAACACCCATCTACTCGCCACCTGAATTCTACCACTTTGCAATACTTCCTTTTTATGCATCTATCCCTCTATCCACCTCACTATTCATTTACCAAGCCATCATTTTTAACGCATTTCAAAGTAAATTGCAGACAGTTAATAAATGCAGCCATTATAGAGATACTGTTTCTAAACCCGACAGCATTGCAAGGTAGATACTATCTCCCCATTTTATAGAGGAAGAAACTGAGGTGCAGATGGGCTAAATAACTCAGCTAAGGCAGTAACACAAACACATGGCTGACTGGGAATTCCAGTGCAGGTCTGTTTGATGGCAGTGCTCATATTCTTTCCATGGTGAACCAACTGCCACTCTTGACCAGCAGATTAATGTGGAAGATCAGATAAGGAGTTGCGAGTAGCAATACTCTGAAGGAAGTCGTTTCCCTTCACTATTTCCTCTGCATCTGAAAGGCAAAAACCCAATGATGTGCTGATAAATATTTACACCCAGCTCTTCGGATAGAGGTGCAGAGACGAAGAAAGCCTTGTTTGCAACATTTGCCAATTTCTGTGGCATAAACATTCCTAACATGGCAGATTTCAACCTACCAACCTGATGTCAGGTTGCAAGCTGGTATGAGCTGGCTCCAGCACACCACTGTGGATTTTTTAGTGTCACACTCTAGTTAACAAGTATCACTTATAAAAAGTAACAAGCACCACATTCAGGATCAACACCCAGTGTCTACACCCAGTGAATGCTCAGTAAGTGTCAGTGGTGGTGAGGACAAAGATTGGCAGCCTTTTACCCATGCCCAGAATCAGATATCTGGGCTGGCACATGCATACACACACACACACACACACACACACACACACACACACGCACACTTTCTTCCCAAGATGAATAGTAGTATGCTTGAATAATGAATACAGGACACTATATATAGCACATTTGTGTAAAGCAAATTTCTCCACTAAAAGCAAATAATAATTCCCAGCTCTTGATCTACTGTTCTGGTGGGGTTTTCTTCCTTCTCACTTTTACACCTCCTAGCACATTAACAATGCTTTATTTGGCAAGAACACCCTTGCTGTGCCCTGACACCAGAGAGCATCACATTTTTGCATGGGTTGAAGTTATAAATCACTTAGAAAACAGACACCCTGTTAGAGAAGTGTGCCTTTCTTTTTCCTTCTTGAGCCTCCTTTGATTGAGATGTTCTCTCGCCTTTGGAACATGTCCCAGGGCCACCCCCGACTCATGTTGCCTTTTCCTTTTCATCATGCCATCTGAAGACCCCCCTGAAAGCCTGATTCCTTTTATCCCTCAACCCTAACTGTTCTCTGCCTTCTTCACTCAAATTTCCCTCTGCAGCCTTTCTCCAGGGGTCTCACACAGCTCAGATAACATCTCTGATCCCATTACCTAAATCCTTCTGGTCTTTCAGTATTGACTGAGGCCATGTACATTGACCTTGGTAGCTGGTTCTAGGTTCAACTTTACAGAGAAAGCCTTTGCTGAGTTGACTCTTTGGTTATTTTCTCCTTCCCTATCATATCCCACCTTCACCCCAATTCCCTCCTACCCCATATTCTTACTTGATGCAGGGCACATCCCCAGCAGTCTGTCATGCAAATAACCATCATCTCTAACAGAATTAGCGCGAACAAAGTCTGACACTTATGACTTTAAAGCATTTTTACAGTACAGCAAATCCAGTTACCATGCAACAAAGAACGGCTAATTGTTAAGAATTAATAATGAGAAATAAGTATAGATAATGGTTTAGCTGACACTGTCATATTTTAGTACAATACATTCTGAAATATTTGCTCCTTTGGGTTGTGAATGTGCTATTTTTGTCACTAATAAGCCTATAGATGCCTAGTGGAAATGAGAAATTTTCTCAAGGAAAGTTAGGCATTCTGAGATTTCTCTGATAAGGGGAAAGGGTCAATGTGCCTGTAGTTTCTGTGCTTCATTAAAATTCTGCTTCCGTACTGTATAATGTGAGTAATATTAATTTTCTAAACACTCGTGTACAGCAGCTGCTAACTAATTTCCATAACAGTGTTCCTATTCTACAGACATTTTAAAAAGGGGAAAGAAGATGACTGCTGACTGTCTGCCAAAAAGAAAGGCTCAATCTAACCCAGTTCTGAATCATTCCAGACTGAAAGAAGGAAATCATTAGGGACACTGACTTCCCAGTCAGGGGAATGTCTGGAATCGAACAAGCTGCCATAGACCCTGGGACTGGCTTACCTGGTATAAGCTGGGGGCTTATTCACTGGGCATCCCCTTCCTCTAGATGCCTTCATGGTGGTTCAGTTCATGTGCCCTGGACTAGCTAATGATCAGGGCATTTCTGCAGCCCCTGTCATACTGGGTACAGCTGCTTCGCCTTTCTTCCTGATCCATGCCACTGAAGTCCCAGCATGGCAAGTGCAGTTAAACCTGTCTAAGGTGTTTCAGGGAGGGAAGGGTACCTGGGAAACTTTGGACCCTTTGTATTTCAGAAGCTTGCTTTCAGGGCATCCTCTACCCATTCTTCTCCAGAAAACATTGGGATGCCCAGGCTCACAGTCAGGATATAATTTCTAGTGTTATATACTTTATCAGGCTGAACTTTCCCTTTCCTTCTATCCTGTACTAAGATGAAGAACAACTAGTCTCATGAATTTGAACACTATTAAATCTTCCTCTAATTCTCTCCTGCAGTCCTGTCCTTTGAGGGATATTTTCCAACTCCATTCATTTGCCACTTCTGCAATCCACTGTCTTTCTCTTCAGACCCTGGCCCCAATGTGTCCCTCTAATCTTACCTCCCACTACTCCTTCCCAAGTGCCCAGAAATCCCACCACACCAGTCTACTGGCCACTCCTCCATGTAAACTACATCAAGTTAGTCCTCCAACTCTGACCTGAACCTGGAATCTCTAAATAGACAACCCACCCTCCTTCAACCCTAGTAAATTTTTACTCTTCATGTCCTCCCTACTTCCATAGACAAAGTTAATCACCTCTATTTTCAAGCTTGCCTAACCTTTTATTTAAACCAACCAACTTAATATTTGTCTTATTGTTGGTTAGTTAGTTGGTTGGTTGGTTGGCTGTTGTTTAGTTGGATGGTCAGTTGGTTGGTTGGTCAATCAGTTGGTTATATGCAAATCTGTTTCCTTTGCACATTTGTGGCTGTTAGAATGCATGAGCCTGTGTTTTACCCATGTGTATAGGTACCAGGCTTGTAACAATGAAGGTACTCTATAAATCCTTTTTGAATGGAATTTACCATCAAAATACACCTATACAGGGTTATGTAAAAATAGGTGATTATAAATGCCTTCAACTCACAAACACCCATAATTAGAGTTAGCTTGCTTAAAACTAAATTATCTTTGCTTCTATTTTATAGGTCTCCTTATCTTAAAAATGGCTGATATTTACTGATTATTTGCCATTTACATAGATTAGTAAGTGTATTAATGAAGGTCCTCCAGAGAAACAGAACCATCAGAATGTATGTGTGTGTGTGTGTGTGTGTGTGTGTGTGTGTGTGTGTGTGTGTGTGTGTTTAAAGGGATTTATTTAAGGAATTGACTCATGCTCAATTCCTTTGTGAAGAGTTCATCCTCCATTACGGAGGATGAAAAGCCCCACAATCAGCCACCTGTAAACTAGAGACCCAGAAAAACCAGTGATGTAGTTCCAGTATGAGTCTGAAGGCCTAAGAACCAGAAGCATTTATGGTATAAGTTGTGATCCGAGTCAGGGAAATGACTGATGCCCCATCTCCAGCCGTCAGCCAGAAAACAGCAAATTCTCCCTCCCTCTGCCTTTTTGTCCTCTTGAGGCCCTCAGCAGATTGGACGATTCCCATCCACATTGGGGAAGGCCATCTACTTTACTCAGTCTACCAATTCCAATGCTAATCTCTTCTGGAAACACTCAGAATGAAGTTTAATCAAATATCTGGGCACCCTGCAATTCAGTAAAGTCGACACATAAAATTCCCCATCACAGCAATAAGTCCATGCTAATATTCACTGGCAGTCCTACAAGATGTTTATTATTATCTCCTTTTGTACTGAAGAGTCAGGGAGGTGAAGCCACTTGGTCTAAGTGGCACAGCCACTGAGTGGCAGAACTGGAACTCCAACCTGAGTCTGGTCAGCTCCAGTCTATGCATCTCCCATTCCACCGACGATCATTCAGCACAAAAAGGCTGCCTCTGCTACCTCTCTTCACAAAGAAGTCCCAAGACAGAATCAAGAAATAGCCAAGAGAGGGGGTGCTCCTTAAAACATTTTTCTCCCCTCCCCAACCTCATGTGATCTGCTTTTCTGAGCTGCGTGGCCAGGGCTATTTAAACCCAAACACCATACATAAATGTTGAATGAGCATTGTTGCTGCAGAAAGGCTATAACAGAGTATCATATGAACTTTGGCCAGACCCTGGAAGAAGTGACATCTGTTTTCATACTTGGCATTTTCCCTGTGCTGTCCTTTCCTCTGCCTTTCTGTCTCTTCCTGTACCCTCCTACATTGGCCCCACTACTCTCATTCTGCTCTGTGTCATCATGCGATCATCCCTTCCCCCTTTTCAGATTTTAAAGCTCACACGGCTGGTCCCCAGAGTCACTGCCTTCTCAAACTGTCAAAATTGTCCAACATGAAAAATTGAAACAATAAACTAAAATGAATGTAACCAAAAGTGAAAACTACACATGTGAAAATGGTCAAAATGCAAAGTTATTGTTCTCTGGTCTACTATCACTGAAAATTCAATGACTAACATTTTCTTCACCCTTTACTCTAAATGTAGTGCTGGCCTCAACACACACTAACACAATTGGTGGGGACTTTCTGCACACAATCTCCCTTAGAAGCCAACTAAGTGACTGAAGATGAGTTATTTATTAACATCAGAGCTGCAAGTTCACCAAAAATCAGAACAAGCCTAGGTTCTAAATAATAAAAAAATAAGAGATGGACTCCGTAATTCATTTGCTAAAATCTCCATCAGATTTAACTGTTACCTGAGGGTTGATGGATTATTATTTTTTTAATGACTGCCTTTTTTGAATACGTAGAATATAAACACCATTCCAGGGTACACTTATAGTGAGATTAGCAAAGAGTCAGGAACTTAAGAAAGGGGGTGCCTGAACAGCCAGATCCAAAAACTGGGCATTCATGTGGTGAAGAAGGGGCTGAAGGAGAGATGGCCCAACTTCAAGAAGACTAGGAAGAAAACCAGCCCAGAGATTCTGAAAAAAAGGCTTTCAACACAAAACATCACTCTCACTCCTCCCTGGCCACATACCACAGAATAGACACTCCATATACACTTGCAGAATGAACACATGTAAAAAAAAAATGAATACAGAGTAAAAAAGTTAAAATGATTAAGGATATAAAATTTAATCACTTACTTTATTAATTGTTTTCACATTTCAAAACCTTGCAGTAAAGTTTATTAAGCATTCAGGAATACCTAAACAGAAGCAACATTAAAATGACCACTAAATATGTTCTGTAAATTTTACTCAATAAAAAGCTTTTGCAAATTTACTGTGTCCCCACGGCCAAACACAAGACTTGGGCAGATTCTAAGATAACCTGGAGGTGGACCCTGCCAACCAGATGACCATCTGGTGGCAGTCCTTTGAGCAGGTAAGGCAGCATTCCATTTCGAGTGACCAAGGAAAAAGCTTCCACCCAATGCCATTTCCCCATAACCCCTCACAGGGCCTTAAATTATATCATTACAGATTAATTCCTTCAGGTCTTGAAAGTTAATTGAATCTCTTAAAAACGGTCAAATATTCCTAGGATGAGTACCTTCCTAAGCTATTATCACCTGAGATTGGACCCAAGCATTCAATCATAGCTAGCAGAGAGCATATTAGACAGAAAGGATGGAGGAGCAATGGAGGGAGGAGTTTCAAGAAAGAGGAGGTTGGGAAAGGAGGCACCTAAGAGCAGCAGTGATTAACTTAATTTGCAGGTTTCCTCATTTTTCCCATGTTCTAACCTTTTGAGATTGGCACAGAAAGTCCATTCAAGCCTGCACCAGCATCCCCCACACATCTCTCTGTAATATCTTTTCCAGTTCCTCACAGCTGGGTTTCTAAGCTCTACACCTGCATTCCCTATCCTGCTTCTGGTTCCTGAGATAGTTCTAATGCTAACAGGAAATGCCTACTATTTACTTCATTTGAACCAGCCAGTATCCTAAGAGCATCACAAGAATTATCTCATGTAAGCATTGCAGCCATTCTACTACGATTGTACAGGTGAGAAAACTGAGGGTCAGTGATATGGTTTCGCACTGGGTCCCCATCCAAATCTCATCTTGAATTGTAGCTCCCATAATTCACACATGTTGTGGGAGGGACCCGGTGGGAGATAATTGAATCATGGGGTAGGTTTCCCCCATACCATTCTTGTGGTAGTGAATAAGTCTCATGAGAGCTGATAGTTTTATAAGGAGAAACCCTTTCACTTGGTTCTCACTTCTTTCTTGTCTGTCACCATGGAAAATGTGCATTTCACCTTCCACTTTCCACCATGATTGTGAGGCCTCCACAGCCATGTGGAACTGTGAGCCTATTAAACCTTTTTTCTTTATAAATTAGCCAGTCATTGGTATGTGTCTATCAGCAGCATGAAAACAGACTAATGCAGTCAGAGAAGTAAAGTAATTTGTCCCAATCACCTAGCTTTAAATTGCAAAGCCAGAATTTTATATATTTAAGTCTGATTCTAGAACCCAAACTCTTAAACTCAAAATTATAATGCCCTATAACTCAGGTTGAAATCATTACAATAACCATATTAATTAGGCAGATCAAAGAAGCAATGGTCCCATCCTAACTTGGGTTCAAGGTCCAGTTTGACTGTGGGACCTTGGTTCTCATCTCTTAAATAGCATTAATAAAATCTATTTTGTAGGGTCATGTGAGATCAGATGAGTTCATAAAGAAAGTGTTTGGCACACAGTCAGTATTTCATAAATAGTAGCTGTAAGCTATGAACTTGCCATGAGCGCTTCTGTTTCAGTAATGTTCCCATTGGCCTCCAGGGGATGCTCAAGTTTCTACTTCCTCTTCTCGCAACATCTAATAGTCAGCAGTTCTTGACCTGACTAGGCATTCAAATTTCCTAGGGGTAAATACACACCTGTGTGTGTGTGTGTGTGTGTGCATTTATATTTATATAAACATGTATCTGTGTGTACACACATATATATTCAAACCCATACATGTCCAGGGAAGGAGACAGGACATCTCTCTTTTATAGATTCCCTAGTGTAACGCACAGCAGGGTTAAAAGCCACTGCAGTTGAAGAATGGCTAGGAAGGGTCAAGGCCAAGGACTTTTTGGAGATGATGCAGCTAGGAAATGGATGTTTCTGAAGGACACGTGAAGTAGTTAAAAGTTCTAGTGCCCAAGTTTCCTTGGGCACTAGAAACTTCTTGGGAATATTTCATTTTAGATTCTCTCTCTTTGTAGAAGCCCTCTCTTGGCTTACTAAAATCCTAACCATATCTTGGCTCTTGGACTCTGAGCTTGCCTCTGGCACTTTCTTGCAGCCTAGATTCACTGATGAGAGGCCCTGACTCCCTGCAGGGACACGCTTTGTCACTGGTGCTGTCTTCTGCTAGTCCTGGGTAGAGGCTGTGGATGGCCACAGAAGCCAGGCCTGCATCTCATGACTGACCTTCCAGTAGCAATACCAAAGTGCAGAATAGATTTCCTGTATCTTTTTTTATTTTTATTTTTAGACAGGGTCTTGCTGTGTCACCCAGGTTGCAGTAGGGTGGTGTGACCATAGCTCACTGTAACATTAACTTAACTTATTAGGCTCAAGCAATCCTCCTATCTCAGCTTCCCAAGTGAATAGGAATACAGGTGCATGTCACTATGCTCAACTAATTTTTCAATTTTCTGTAGAAATGAGTTCTCACTATGCTGCCTATGCTGGTCTCAAACTTCTGGGTTCAAGTGACCCTCCCACCTTGACCTCCCAGCATGCTGGGATTACAGGCATGAGCCACCACACCCAGCCTAAGTGCCCCATTTCTATGCACCCAAGAACATGACAAGGACCAGATTGCTCTTGCTTCAGGCAGAGACCCCTTTAAGTCTCAGGCTGAGATAAGACTGCTAGAAGCAGAGTCTCTTTCCCCAAAATGAAAAATAAACATGTATTATTGACTACTACAGGCTGATCACACACTCACAATTGAAAATCTTGTCCTTGTCCACCCTCAGTTCAGCTGACAAGGCCATTAGCCTACCCCAGATGGGCATGCTGCCCTCATAAAAAGCAAAATGTAAATATTCTTTGCCTTCCCCCTTCCTCTCCAGGTTCTTCAGATCCTCGTTTATTATTTTCCCAAACTATGAAAGACCCGCAGAGAAAAGCATGCTCACTACCCTCCCCCTGCCCTGAATTAGGAATCCAAGAAGTTAATAAATTATCTAGATGCAAATAAGAGCCTTACAGTTTTTTTTTTTCACGAGAGGTGAAATGTCCCCATGTATTCACTCACTTGTCACTCAAAGGGGGCTGAGCACATATTCACCAAACTTGGCAGCATTTCACTGTGAGACTGAAAACAAACAAGATAAATTTCTCCTCCAGAGATAATTCTGGTGATGTGTATAGGCCACTGAAAATGAGAATGTTATGACTTCGGTGCTGTGATAATATATGGTAGTAATTATATTAACAAGGGAAATTACATCCCTTTTCAGCAATTTCAGCTCATACCACCCACATGAATAATGGGCAGCAGCAAAAATGCTGAAATGGTGCTAGTAAAGTAGGAGGAGCAATTTGCTGAATTTAGAAACTACTTTAATCACTTGTTTAAACTGTATTGAGCTCCTACTATGTGCCAAGCACCCAGTGAGCACAGTGGGGAACATGAAGATGAATCAGACATGGTCCATGACATTAAGTTGCTTACTCTATATCAGGGAAATCAGAGATGCAATATACACGATTGCAATGCCAGGTAGGAAGTGAGAGAGAGTCAAAGGAGAGGTGCAGGTAGAGTTCTATGAGGACTGAAAAGAGGAAGCTGTTGCTTCTAGATGAAACTGTGATGACACTCTGGCTTGCTCGGAAAGCTATCAGGCATCCCGGAGATGATGGACAAGCAACACTTCACAGTTTTCCAGTATCAGGATAAGATGCAGACAATTAACACTGGAAATTCTGCCCACTGACCTAGCCCCAGAGAATATCCACCAGAATGCTCCATAGTTGGATGGCAATGAAAGCAAACCTCATATTCCACAGCTTCAAAAATCCTTCTGAAAAGCCTTTTGCCAAGAACTTATAAATGTGTGGATTAATGGACTATAAGTAGGGATTAAATGCATGAGCAGAATTCCATAATTCATTCTGAAGTTTTATTGGAACAAAATTTGAGATACTCACTCTGTTCACTTCTAGCAATTTGATTAGCTTTTGTTTTCTTCCTCCCATGTGCAAGAAGACATAGGGAATTCCAGGAGAAATAAGACACAGTTCAGACCCAGGGGCTTGGAATCTCATAGAGGAGAAAGAAGCACACCCAAAATAATCGTAAAAATGATCTATTTTATCAACATGATCTGGTAAAAAGAGTATATGGTTTGGAATCAGACAGAACTGGGTACATTTCTGTTTTGAAGCCTATTGGCTTTGTAACCTAAAAAAAGTTATTGACTCTCTTTAGGTTAACATTCCTTTATCTGGAAGGTGTTCAAATCTTAGGGCTGTGGGAAGGATTAAATAGTATAGCATTATGAGAGTATTTTGTCTAATGTCTACAAATGTCTAATGAATTTGTTGAAAAAATATGTCAAAAATGGGATGTGTCATAAGAAAGTTATAAAGAAAATCAGAAAATTATCCTCAAAGACAGAAACTATCTTAGAGTTGGAAGAACAAGGAAGGTTTCATGAAGATGTTATCTGAACAGGACCTTGGAGGACTGATAGGCATTTGTCAATATGTGGTCCATTTTGACTTAGGAGGATGCGGTGAGCATGGCTGGGCTGAGATATGACACTGTATTTTTAAGTGGCTAAAAATTTTCTATGGAAAAATATTTGGCTGAGTGATTTACTCTAGGCAAATCAGTAATTTATGTTGACCCCAAAATATCGGACCCCAAATCATCAAAAATCCAATTATGGCCAGGGCAAAGAACACCAGACAAGACAAAGAATGGCAATTCTTCCAGAACATGGAAAAAGAAGCTTCAAGAAGCTAACATAACATTTATACTACATTTTTTTAAAGTTCAAACAAAAGATCAATCCTTCTTAAAACTATTAATGTAAAAATACTATAACACATTGAGAAACAGAACTGAGAAAGCATTATAAAAGGATAAAATATCATAACCAAAGAGAGTTTACTCTGAAATTGAAGGAAGGCTAGGGTTAAATTATTAGGAAATCTATTATAAAATTCAAATTTAAAAATTAAAAATTGTTTAAGCAGATGAAAGGAAAAACATATTACCATCTCCATGGGTGCTAAAAAGTCATGTGATAAAATATAATCTCTATTCTTAACTTTAAAAAAACTGATAAAATATTAATACACACATCATTAACATAATAAATATGTAAACACACAAAACACAAAAGTTAATATCACAATTAATAGGGAAATACTAGACTATTCCTGTTAAATTTGGAATAAGTTCACTTGTGCCATAATATTTCATATTACCCCAGACCATCTAGCTAGGCAATAAAATTAGGTAAATGAAATACATGAGAGAAAAAAATTATTTGCAAATAAAATAATTGCCTAGAAACCCAAGAAAATAAACTGAGGACTTATTATAAACACCAAGAGTATTCAGTAAGGTACTGCTAAAAAATTAATATAAAAATCAATAGCCTTCATGTATACACATAACAATTAGAAAAAATAATGAGAAAGACACTTATTTTACAAAAGCAAAAATATATGTAACATACTTATGAATAAAGTTTACAACAGATTTCATAAGATGACTGAATAGAAACAGCTCCAGTCTGCAGCTTCCAGCAAGAGTGCACCAGAAGATGAGTAATCTCCACATTTCCAGCTGAAGTACCAGGTTCATCTCATTGGGACTGGTTAGGCAGTGGGAACAGCCCAAGGTGGGCAACCCGAAGCAGGGTGGAGCATTGCCTTACCTAAGATGCACAAGGGGCAGGAGAACTCTCTTTCCCAGCCAAGGGCATCCATTAGGGACTTTTCCAGACACTCTTGCACTTGGGCTCAGATACTGCGCTTTTCCCATGGTCTACACAATCCGCAGACTAGGAGATTCCCTCCAGCCCTACAATGCCAGTGCCCTGGGTTTCCAGCACAAGACCAGGCGGCCATTTTAGTTGAGTGGTGCCTGGAACTAGTCAAGTGGTGCCTGGAACGCCAATGAGACAGAACCACTCATTTCCCTGAAAAAGGGGGTGGAAGCCAGGAAGCCAAGTGAGCTGGCTCAGCAGGTCCCACCCCCACAAAGACCAGCAAGCTAAGATGCACTGGTTTGAAATTCTCACAGCCAGCCCAACAGTCTGAGCTTGAGCTAGAACAATTGAGCTTGGTGCAGGGAGGCATGCCTGCCATTGCTGAGGCTCGGTAGACGGTTTCAACATTGCCTATGTAAATAAAGCCACAGAGAAATTTACACAGCAACTGGATGGAGCCCAGCACAGCAGCTCAACAAGGCCTCTGCAGGCAGACTGTCAAGTAGACTCCCTTCTTGCTGGGCAGGGCATCTCTGAACAAAAAAAGACAACTGCCCATCAGGGACTTACAAAGCCCTCATCGTCCTGGGACAGAGCACCTGGGAAAAGGGGCAGTTGTGGGTTCCGCTTCAGCAGACTTAAACGTCCCTGCCCGGCAGCCCTGAAGGGAGCAATGGATCTCCCAGCACAGTACTTGAGCTTTCTTAAGGAACAGGCTGCCACCTCAAGTGGCTCCCTTATCCCCCATGTATCCTAACTGGGAGACATGTCATACAGGAGAGCTCTGGCTGACATCCAGCAGGTACCCTTTTGGGACAAAGCTACCAGAGGAAGGAGCAGGCAGCAATCTTTGCTGTTCTGCAGCCCCCACAGGTGATTCCCAGGCAAGCAGGGTCTGGAGTGTACCTCCAGCAAACTCCAGCAGACCTGCAGAAGCGGGGCCTGACTGTTAGAAGGAAAACTAACAAACAGGAAGAAATAGCTTCAACATCAAAAGAAAGGATGTCCACTCAGAAAGCCCATCCAAAAATCACCAACGTCAAAGACCAAAAGTAGATAAATCCATGAAGATGAGAAGGAACCAGTGCAAAAAAGGCTGAAATCACCAAAAGTCAGAATGTCTCTTCTCTTCCTAGGGATCACAACCCCTCACCAACAAAGTAAAAAAAAATGGATAGCGAATAAGTTTGACAAATTGAGAGAAGCAGACTTCAGAAGGTGGGTAATAACAAACTTCTCCAAGCTAAAGGAGCATGTTCTAACCCAGTGCAAGAAAACTAAGAACATTGAAAAAAGGTTAGATGAAATGATAACAAGAATAAACAGCTTAGAAAAAAACATAAATACATAAACGGCTTGATGGAGCTGAAAAACACAACACGAGAACTTCATGAAGCATACACAAGTTTCAATAGCCGAATCCATCAAGCAAAGGCAAGGATATCAGAGATTGAAGATCAACTCAATGAAATAAAGCATGAAGGCAAGACTAGAGAAAATGAATGAAAAGAAATGAACAAAGACTCCAAGAAACATAGGATTAGGTGAAAAGACCAAATCTACGTTTGATTGGTGTACCTGAAAGTGACAGGGAGAATGAAACCAAGTTGGAAAACACTCTTCAGGATATTATTCAGGACAACTTCCCCAATCTAGCAAGGCAAGCCAACATTCAAATACAGGAAACATAGAGAACACCACAAAGGAATTCCTTGAGAAGAGCAACTCTAAGGCACATAATCGTCAGATTCACCAGGGTTGAAATGAAGGAAAAAATGCTAAGGGCAGCCAGAGATAAATGTCAGGTTACCCACAAAGGGAAGCCCATCAAACTCACAATGGATCTCTTGGCACAAACCCTACAAGCCAGAAAAGTGGAGGCCAATATTTAACATCCTTAAAGAAAAGAATTTTCAACCCAGAATTTCATATACAGCCAAACTAAGCTTCATAAGCAAAGGAGAAATAAAGTCATTTACAGACAAGCAACTGCTGAGAGATTTTGTCACCACCAGGCCTGCTCTATAAGAGCTCCTGAAGGAAGCACTAAACATGGAAAGGAACAACCAATACCAGCCACTGTAAAAACATACCAAAATGTAAAGACCATCGACGCTATGAAGAAACTGCATCAACTAACAGGCAAAACAGCCAGCTAGCATCAAAATGGATCAAATTCACAGATAACAATATTAACCTTAAATGTAAATGGGCTAAATGCCCTAATCAAAAGACACAGACTGGCAAATTGGATAAAAAGCCAAAACCCATCAATGTACTGCATTCAGGAAACCCATCTCACAGGCAAGGATACACATAGGCTCAAAATAAAGGGATGGAGGAAGATTTACCAAGCAAATGGAGAGCAAAAAAAAAAAGCAGGGTTTGCAATCCTAGTCTCTGATAAAACAGACTTTAAACCAACAAAGGTCAAAAGAGACAAAGAAAGGCATTACATAATGGTAAAGGGATTAATGCAAGAAGAAGAGCTGACTATCCTAAATATATATGCACCCAATACAGGAGCACCCAGATACATAAAGCAAGTTCTTAATGGCCTACAAAGAGACTTAGACTCCCACATAATAATAATGGGAGACTTTAATACCCCACTGTCAATACTAGACAGATCAATGAGATGGAAAATTAACAAGGATATCCAGGAACTGAACTCAGATTTGGACCAAGCATACCTAATAGACATCTACAGAACTCTCCACCCCAAAACCACAGAATATACATTCTTCTCAGCACCACATCACACTTATTCTAAAATTGACCACATAATTGGAAGGAAAACACTCCTCAGCAAATGCAAAAGAATGGAAATCATAACAAACAGTCTCTGAGACCACAGTGCAGTCAAATTAGAACTCAGGATTAAGAAACTTACTCAAAACTACACAACTTCATGGAAACTAAACAACCTGCTCCTGAATGACCACTGGATAAATAATGAAATGAAGGCAGAAGTAAACATGTTCTTCAAAACCAATGAGAACGAAGACACATGTACCAGAATCTTTGGAACACATTTAAAGCAGCATCTAGAGGGAAATTTATAGCAATAAATGATCAGCAGAGAAGTAATGAAAGATATAAAATTGACACCCTAACATCATGATTAAGAACTAGAGGAGCAATCAAATTCAAAAGCTAGCAGAAGACAAGAAATAACTAAGATTAAAGCAGAACTGAAGGAGACAGAGACACCAAAAAACACCCTTCAAAAAAAATCAATAAATCCAGGACCTAGTTTTTAAAAAAGATCAACAAAATATAGACCACTAGCCAGACTAACAAAAAAGAAAAGAGAGAAGAATCAAACAGATGCAATAAAAAATGATAAAGGGGCTATCACCACTGATCACACAGAAATACAAACTACCATCAGAGATTAATACAAACACCTCTATGCAAATAAACCAGTAAATCTAGAAGAAATGAATAAATTCCTGGACACTTACACCCTCCCAAGACTAAAGCAGGAAGAAGCTGAATTTCTGAATAGACTAATAACAAGGTCTGAAGTCGAGGCAGCAACCAAAAAAAGTCCAGGTCCATATGGATTCACAGCTGAATTCTACCAGAGGTACAAAGAGGAGCTGATACCATTCCTTCTGAAACTATTCCAAACAATACAAAAAGAGGAAATCCTCCTCAACTCATTTTATGAGACCAACATCATCCTGATAACAAAACCTAGCAGAGATGCAACTAAAAAAGAAAATTTCAGGCCAATATCCACAATGAATATGGATGCAAGAATCTTCAATAAAATACCGGCAAATTGAATCCAATAGCACATCAAAAAGCTTATCCATCACGATCAAGTTGGCTTCATCTCAGGCATGCAAGGCTGGTTCAACATTTGCAAATCTATAAACATAATCTATCACAGAAACAGAACCAAAAACAAAAACCACATGATTATCTCAATAGATGCAGAGAAGGCCTTCAACCAAGTTCGACAGCCCTTTATGCTAAAAACTCTCAATAAACTAGGTATCAATGGATTGTATCTCAAAGTAATAAGAGCTATTTATGACAAACCCACATCTAATATCATACTGAATGGCCAAAAACTGGAAGCATTCTGTTTGAAAACTGGCACAAGACAAGGATGCTGTCTCTCACCATGCCTATTCAACATAGTATTGCCAGTTCTGGTTAGGGCCATCAGGCAAGAGAAAGAAATAAAGGGTATTCGAATAGGAAGAGAGGACATCAAATTGTCCCTGCTTGCAGATGACATGAATATATATTTAGAAAACCCCATCGTCTCAGCCCAAAATCTCCATAAGCTGATAAGCAACTTCAGCAAAGTCTCAGGATACAAAATCAAAAAATCACAGGCATTCCTATACACCAATAATAGATAGAGAGCCAAATCATGAGTGAACTCCCATTCACAATTGCTACAAAAAGAATAAAATACCTAGGAATACAACTAATAAGGGATGTGAAGGACCTCTTCAAGGAGAACTACAAACCACTGCTCAAGGAAATAAGAGAGGATACGAACAGATGGGAAAACATTCCATGCCCATGGTTAGGAAGAATCAATATTGTGAAAATGGCCATACTGTCCAAAGTAATTTATAGATTCAATGCTATCCCCATCAAGCTACCATTGACCTTCTTCACCAAACTGGAAAAAAACACCTTAAACTTCATATGGAACCAAAAAAGAGCCTGCATAGCCAAGACAATCCTAAGAAAAACAAACAAAGCTGGAGGCATCATGCTACCTAACTTCAAACTATGTTACAAAGCTACTGTAATCAAAACAGCATGGTACTGGTACCAAAACAGAGATACAGACCAAGGGAACAGAACAGAGGCCTCAGAAAGAATGCCACAAAACTACAACCATCTGATCTTTGACAAACCTGACAAAAAACAAGCAATGGGGAAAGGATTCCCTGTTTAATAAACGGTGCTGGGAAAACTGGCTAACCAGATGCAGAAAGCTGAAACTGAATCCCTTCCTTACACCTTATACAAAAATTAACTCTAGATGAATTAAAGACTTAAACATGAGGCCTAACACCATAAAAACTCTAGAAGAAAACCTAGGCAATACCATTCAGGACATAGGCATGGGCAAGGACTTCATGACTAAATCACCAAAAGCAATGGCAACAAAAGCCAAAATAGACAAATAGGATCTAACTAAACTTAAGAGATTCTGCACAGCAAAAGAAACTATCAATAAAGTGAACTGGCAACCAACAGAATGGGAAAAAATTTTTGCAATCTACCCATCTGACAAAGGGCTAATATCCAGAATCTACAGAGAACTTAAAACAAATTTACTGGAAAAAAAAAAAAAATCAAAAAGCGGGCAAAGGATAAGAACAGACACTTTTCAAAAGAAGACATTTATGCAGCCAACAAACATATAAAAAAAGCTCATCATCACTGGTCATTAGAGAAATACGAATTAAAATCACATTGAGATACCATCTCATGCCAGTTAGAATGGGGATCATTAAAAAATCAGGAGACAACAGATGCTGCAGAGGGTGTGGAGAAATAGGAACACTTTTACACTGTTAGTGGGAGTGTAAATTAATTCAACCATTGTGGAAGACAGTGTGATGATTCCTCAAGGATCTAGAAATAGAAATACCATTTGATCTAGCAATCCCATTACTAGGTATATACCCAAAGGATTATAAATCATTCTATTATAAAGACACATGCACATATATGTTTATTGTGGCACTGTTCACAAGAGCCAAGACTTGGAACCAACCCAAATGCCTGTCAATGATAGACTGGATAAAGAAAATATGGCACATATGCACCGTGCAATACTATGCAGCCATAAAAAAGAATGAGTTCATGTCCTTTGCAGGGACATGGCTGAAACTGGAAACCATCATTCTCAGCAAACTGACAGAAGAACAGAAAACCAAACACTGCATGTTCTCACTCATAAGCGGGTGTTGAACAATGAGAACACACAGACACAGGGAGAGGAATATCACACACTGGGGCCTGGGGGGTGGGGGGCTAGGGGGGGAATAGCAGGGGGTGGAGGATTGGAAAGAGACAGCATTAGGAGAAATACCTGATGTAGATGATGGGGCAATGGATGCAGCAAACCACAATCATGGCATATGTATACCTAGGTAACAAACCTACATCATCTGAACATGTACCCCAGAACTTAAAGTATAATAAATAAATTTAAAAATAAAAATAAAAAACTTTACAATATATGTGCAGGAGCTATAGATATAGTGTAAAAATGTCTTTAAGGGTGGGTGTGGTGGCTCATGGCTGTAATCTCAACACTTTGGGAGTCCAAGGCAGGCAGGTCACCTGAGGTAAGGAGTTCGAGACCAACCTGGCCAACATGGTGAAACCCTGTCTGTACTAAATACACAAAAATTAGCCAGGCATGGTGGTGGGGGCCTGTAATCCCAGCTACTCAGGAAGCTGAGGCAGGGAGATTTGCTTAAACCCAGGAGACAGAAGTTGCAGTGAGCCAAGATTGCACCACTGCATTTCAGCCTGGGCAACAGAGCAAAACTCCATTAAAAAAAAAAAAAAAAAAAAAAAAAAAACAGTCTTTAAAAGGCCCAAACAAAAATGATTTAAGCTAATGGAAAGGCACACCACAATCTTAAAAGGAAGTCCTACCATCACAAAATGTTAATTCTCAATGTGATTAATAGTTTATACAAACCCAAAAACCTACCAAGGGGATTTTTTGGAAATAAAATAACTGATATAAAGTTTATAAGGGAGAAAGAAGGAAGAATAGTAGAAGATTCTGGGGGGGAGGGAGAAATATGATATAAGATTAACCCTACAAAATATTAAAATGTAAAATAAAGCTATAATAAATAATATGGTAAAAAAACATAACACAAATATGCAGATCAATAAAAGACTAGAAAACACTTGAGAAACACTCAAAAGCATACTGAAATGTATATATACTAATGATATTTTTTAATCAGTGGTAAAGATAAGATAGTCAATAAATACTATTGCAACAACAAAATATCCATCAGAGAAAAACATTACATTGGATACCTACTTCACAATTTCCACAAAAATATCTCCCAAATAGATAAAAGAGTTGAAGGTGAAAAATGAAACCTTAAAATAATTATAAGACACAGGCCAGATGCAGTAGCTCACACCTGTAATCCCAGCACTTTGGGAGGCCGAGGTGGGTAGATCACAAGGACAGGTGTTCGAGATCAGCCCTGACCAACATGGTGAAACCCCATCTCTACTAAAAATATACAAATTAGCTGGGTGTGGTGGTGTGTGCCTGTAATCCTAGCTACTCGGGTGGCTGAGACAGGAGAATAGCTTGAACCCGGGAGGCAGAGGTTGCAGTGAGCTGAGATCATGCCACTGCACTCCAGCCTAGGGGATGGAGTGAGACTCGGTCTTAAAAAAAAAAAAAAGAATTATAAGAAACAATGAAGAAGCATTTTATTTTTATTTTTTATTATTCAAGTCCATAAAGGTGTTTCTAAGGATTATTTTAAAATTCCAGAAGTTATTAATACATTTGACTACATAAGAATATTTAAAGTCTCCATATAAAACAAAAAACAAAGTTAAAAAACCAACCTGAGGAAAATTTTTGCAACTCATAACAAAAAGATAATTTTTCTAATATATGAAGAGCACTACAAATAAATAATCCAATACAAAACAATAACAAAAGATATGAACAATTTACTATACAAAATATAAATAACAATGTAAATACATGAAAAACTGCTCACCTTATCCATAAGAGAAATTTAAATTCAAACTGCAGCTCTATATTATTTTTCACCTAACAGATGGGCAAAGAGCTGTGATGTCTGATAAAACATTCTGTTAACAAGGATGTGGGGAAACAGCCATTCTCTTACATTTCTAATGAAATTGTGAATTGCCACAACCACTAAAGAGAACAATCTGGTAACATCTATCCACAGTTAAAATATCTATACTCTTTAATACAATTGGATTTCAAAGGAATCGATCCTGCAGCCACCATAAATTACATGCCATATGTTCAGAGATATTCACCACAGTCAGTCCCTTTAACATGGGAAAAAGGGGTCCTTTTGAACTGTTTGAGAAGGCCCTATTTATATCACACACAGTAAATCAATTAAAGAGCACAAGGTACCTTTGTCACACAAGATCTGGCACTTAGCACAACATGGTGCAAACTGTAATCCCAAAAAGCTATTCACATGCCAAACACCATTCATATCCCAGGGATAAACTTCTCCACATTTTTTGTACTATATCCTCAAAAAGAAAGGTGACTGTGTCCAAATACTGTGGAAATTTGTGGGTTTTGCCACTGCAGAGAAGAAATCACCACTGCTTTGAAGAGTAGGGAAAATGTAAGCTATGGAAACATTCAGGCAAGAGTAAAGACAAATTAATTTGTCCAACCTTCTTAGCAGGAATGCAATTCTTTTTGTTGTTGTTGTTGAGATGGAGTCTTGCTCTGTTGCCCAGGCTGGAGTCCGGTGGTGCAATCTCAGCTCACTGAAACCTCTGCCTCCCAGGTTCAAGCTATTCTCCTGCCTCAGCCTCCCGAGTAGCTGGAATTATGGGTGTGCACCACCACACCTGGCTACTTTTTGTATTTTTAGTAGAGATTGGGTTTCACAATGTTGGCCAGGCTGGTCTCGAACTCCTGACCTTGGGTGATCCACTCGCCTCTGCCTCCCAAAATGCTAGGATTACAAGCACAGGCCACCATGCTGGGCCTGCAACAGAGTCTTGCATTCTTCTTTACAGTATTACAATATACCTGATCACACATTTTCTTGCTTTTTGTTTGTGGGTTTTTTCCACAGCAGCTGCTGAGTAACAACTGGTTGAGGAACATTTTCCAATGTAAGTAGTTAATAGTATTTACTTCTAATTGTAGCATGATTTGGATTCTTTACAACTTTGTCACTGAATGGACATTGAACACCAGAACTGAACAGTTTTATTTTTACACTAAATGAGATTTTATTTAAATTAAAACATTTTAGTAATATTTTAACTTAAATATTAAATGAGATTTAATTACATTTTTAAAATATCTAAGACATTCAACTAATTTAAATTTTTATTTTATATTTTATCATTAAAATTTTTCTTTTCTTATTTATTTATTTTTTTTTTGGAGACAGACTCTTCGCTTTGTTGCCCAGGCACCACAGCCTCAACCTCTCAGGCTCAGGCAATTCTCCTACCTCAGCCTCCTGAGAAGCTGGGACCACAGGTACATATCACCATACTCAGCTAACTTTTTTTGCTTTTTGTAGAGATGAGGTCTCCTTGTGTTGCCTAGGCTGGTCTCAAACTCATGGGCCCAAGCGGTTTTCCTGCCTCACCCTCCCAAAGTGCTGAGATTACAGACCTGAGCCAGTGTGTGGACCTCAACTACATTTTTAATCCAAAAATCGCTATTGTCAATAGAACACAAGTATATGAAAATCGTGACTATAATAATTTTCCTAAATTTGAGAAGTTTTATAGAATATATAATAAATTGTGAATTACATGCTTTATTGTTAATCCAAATATTGGTAGTTCATTGCCAGAAAACCCAGATGTCTACAATAACAATTATGTTTAGTCTTCTATATTTTGACAATGTTCCATTGTATAAAAAATACAGCTTTATGCACATTTCCATTTCCATTTTGACAAATATATTTGTCAAAGTAAAAACTAAAAGGATAGGACATATATTAGTTACCAGTTTGTGAGCTTGATTCCTAATCTTGAGCTTAATTCATAGCTCAGACACCTTGTGTGGGGGCTCCATTTATATTCTTGCCCTGAGCTCCAAAATTGTTATGGGAGGGTCTGAGTGCAACACTGTGTTCAGTAAAAAAAAATCCCATCAGATCCTAAATGTCAACTAACATGGCACTGACTAAATATACCATGTGTAAAATGTTTTGCTTTCTTCTGGCTACCATGATAAATTACCACAGATTGGGTGGCTTAAAAAAACAAAACATTTATCTCTCATAGTTCTAGAGGCAAGAAGTTCAAGGGCAAGGTGCAGGTAGATCCAACAACTTGTTTACCAATGCCAACTTCCTGGTTTAGAGGTGGCCATCTTCTGGTTGTATCCTCCCATGGCAGAGCAGAGAGCGAGAGAGCGAGAGAGCAAGTTCTCATGTCTCTTGTTATAAGGGCACTAATTGCATTATTGAGGGCCCCACCTGCAGGACTTAATTGCCTCCTAAAGACCCTGCCTCCTAATATGATCCCATTGAAGGTTAGGATTTCAACATATAAATTTGGGAGAGACACAAGCATTCAGTGTATAACTTTTTTTAATAGGATGTATGTGTTTGTGTATGGGTAGATATATGCAATATCTAAAATGATACACAAGAAACAGGTATCAACAGTTGCCTCTGGGAAATGAAACTTTCCAGAGTAAGGACTGCAGTGCCCCTAACACCAGAAGAACTGCCGTAAATATAGTAGATGCAATAAATAAATGTGTCAAATGACTCATCAATCAATCAAAAAGGGGAAAATTGGCAGGGCACAGTGGCTCACACCTGTAATCCCAGCACTTTGAGAGGCTGAAGTAGGTAGATCACTTGAGTCAGAAGTTTGAGACCAGCCTGGTCAATGTGGTAAAATCCCTTCTCCACTAAAAATACAAAAAACTTAACCAAGCATTGTGGCAGGCACCTGTAACCCCAGCTACTTGGAAAGCTAAGGCAGGAGAATTGCTTGAGCCTGGGATGAAGAGGTTGCAGTGATCCAAGATTGCACCACTGCTCTCCAGCCTGGGAGCCTGAGTGACAGAGTGAGATACCTCTTAAAAAAAGAAAAAGTAAAAAAAAAAAGAATTAAAAAAAAAGAGGATTTGGACAGATCAAGATGGCCACTTATGAGCAGCTCAGGATTGCAGCTCCCAGCGAAATCGTGGAGGGTGAGTGGATGCCACATTTCCAGACGGATTTTTATTGCCCACAGACCAGGAGATTCCCAGGTGGAGAACCCCCACAGGTGGCCAGCGTGGCTGTTTCGGTCTGTGCGGCTATTTTGGCCAGCGCCCTGGTGTGGCTGTTTCGGCCTGCGTGACTGTTTTGGCAGGTGCCCTGGCATGGCTGTTTCAGTCTGCGTGGCTGTCATGGCTGGCACCCCAGCATGGCGGTTCTCCACGGGCACTGATTTAGCTGGCGATTAGAGCTACGGGAAGACAGAGTCGCCCATTCAACTGATAGAAAAGGGGACGGAAACAGGGAGCCAGGCGAGGAGAGTCTTGGACAAAAAGCACCACAAATCTCAGCACGGCTGTTTCAGCCAGCACAGGCGCAGGGGGTCGCCGCAAGGGAAATCGCACAGATCCCAGCGCCTTTTCAACAGGCAACTGGAACACCTGGGAGACAGTCGACCGTTTGCTCTGAGGCAGGGAGCCAGGTGATCAGCCTTGGCTGGTCCCACCCCCACAAAAAAACAGCAATCTGAAACGCTCTGGATTGAGAGTTTCACAGCAAGCACAGCTGAACCCGGGATGGTTCAGCTCTGTGGGGGAAGGGCGTCCACCATTACCAAGGCAGTCCACCACTATGGAGGTAGTCTGCCATTGCTGAGGCAGCCTGCCATTACAGAGAGTCTGCCATTATAGAGGTGGGCCGCCATTGCCAAGGCAGTTCTAACTATATTCGTATAAACAGGACTGCAGGGAAGTTCACATGGTAGCTGGGTGGAGTCCACAGCTACTCAGCAAAGCCTCTGTAGGCAGACAGTGACTAGCCTGCCTCCTAGCAGGGCAAAGCAGCCCTGAAAAAAGGCAGCAGGACAACAAAAACTCATAAACAAAGCCCTAAATCCCAGGGACAGAGCACCTGGGGAAAAAAAGGGGGAGGTTAATGAGTTCTGCTGCAGCAGACTTAAACGTACCTGCCCAGCAGCTCTGAATGAACAATGGAGGAACAACAGTCCTATAAAGGGCTGTCTCCTCAAGCAGCTCCCTGATCCCCGTATATCCAAAGAGTCACCTCATAAAGGAGAGCTCAGACTGACATCTGGTGGGTATCCTTCTGGGACAAAGATATCAGAAGAAGAAACTGGCAGCAACCCTTACTGTTCTGCAGCAGCTGCAGGTGATCCCCAGGCAAGGAGCACCTGGAGTGGACCTCAGAGGTCCTACAGCAGAGGGTCCGGAATGTTAGAAGGAAAACTAAGAAACAGAAAGAAATAACTTCATCATCAACAAACTGGGTGTCCAGAGACCCAATCTAAAAGTCAACAACTACAAAGATGACAAGTGGATAAATCTGCAAAGATGGGAAGAAATCAGTGCAAAAAGTATGAACACACCCGAAACCAGAACGCCTCTCCTCCTACAAGGGATCACAACTCCTCACCAGCAAGGGAACAAGGCTGGATAGAGAATGAGTGCAAAGAATTGACAGAATCAGGCTTCAGAAGGTGGGTAATAAGAAATTTCTCTGAGCTAAAAGAACATGTTCTAACCCAATGCAAAGAAATTAAAAACCTTGAAAAAAGATTAGATGAAATGCTAATGAGAATAAACAACTTAGGAATATAAGTGAATTGATGGAGCTGAAAAACATAACATGAGAACGTCACAAAGCATGCACAAGTTTCAACAGCCAAACTGAACAAGCAGAAGAAAGGATATCAGAGGTCGAAGATCAACTCAATGAAATAAAACTAGAAGGCAAGATGACAGAAAAAAGGGGAAAAAGGAATGAACAAAGTCTCCAAGAAATATGGGACTATGTGAAAAGACCTAATCTACGTTTGATAGGTGTACCTGAATGTGATGAAGAGAATGAAGCCAAGCTGGAAAATACTCTTCAGAATATTATCCAGGAAAACTTCCCCAACCTAGCAAGGCAGGCCTACATTCAAGTCCAGGAAATACAGAGAACACCACAAAGATATTCCTCAAGAAGAGCAACCCAAGGTACATAATTGTCAGATTCACCAGGGTTGAAATCAAGGAGAAAATACTAAGGACAGCTAGAGAGAAAGGTCAGGTTACCCACAAAGGGAAGCCAATCAGACTCACAGCAGATCTCTCAGCAGAAACCCTACAAGTCAGAAGAGAGTGGGGGCCAATATTCAACATCCTTAAAGAAAAGAACTTTCAACCCAGAATTTCATATCCAGCCAAACTAAGCTTCATAAGTGAAGGAAAAATAAAATCCTTTACAAACAAGCACTCAGAGATTTCATCACCACCAGGCCTGCTCTACAGGAGCTCCTGAAAGAGGCACTAAACATACAAAGAAACAACCAGTACCAGTCACTTAAAAAGTATACCAAATGGTAAAGAGCATCAACACAATGAAGAAACTGCATCAAATAACGGGCAAAACAGCCAGCTAGCATCAAAATGGTAGGATCAAATTCACACATAACAATATTAACCCTAAGTGTAAATGGGCTAAATGCCCCAATCAAAAGACACAGATTGGCAAATTGTATAAAAAGCCAAAATTCATCGGTGTGCTGTATCCAGGAAGCACATCTCACATGCAAGGATACACAAAGGCTCAAAATAAAAGGATGGAGGAAGATTTACCAAGCAAATGGAGAGCAAAAAAAAAAAAAAAAAAAGCAGGAGTTGCAATTCTCATCTCTGACAAAATAGACTTCGAACCAACAAAGATCAAAAGAGACAAAGAAGGACATTACGTAATGGTAAAAGGATCAACGCAACAAGAAGAGCTAATGTTCCTAAATATATATGCACCCAATACAGGAGCACCCAGATACATAAAGCAAGTTTTTAATGACTTACAAAGAGACTTAGACTCCCAATCAATAATAGTGAGAGACTTGAACACCCCATTGTCAATATTAGACAGATCAACGAGACAGAAAATTAACAAGGATATCCAGGACTTGAATTCAGACCTTGACCAAGCAAATCTAATAGACATTTACAGAACTCTCCACCCCAAATCCACAGAATATACATTCTTCTCAGCACCACATCACACTTACTGTAAAATTGACCACATAATTGGAAGTAAATCACTCCTCAGCAAATGCAAAAGAACAGAAATCATAACAAACAGTCTCTCAGACCACAGTGCAATCAAGTTAGAACTCAGAATTCAGAAACTAACTCAGAACCACACAGCTTCATGGAA
>CAUYQU010002648.1:0-17407 GCA_963574635.1 Cheracebus regulus | reverse complement strand
AGAAAATTAACAAGGATACCCAGGACTTCAACTCAGACCTGGAACAACTAGACTTAACAAATATTTACAGAACTCTCCTCCCCAAATCCACAAAACATACATTTTTCTATCACATTATACCTATTTTAAAAGTGACCACATAATTAGAAGTAAATCACTTCTCAGCAATTGCATAGCATTTCACAGGTTTAAATAAAATATTGTTTGGCTGCTTATTTGTTATTTTCGTCCCCTATTCCTTCCTGTCTCCGTTGTTAAGCACAATTATTGGCATAAAAGAGGTTTTTAATACCCATTTTTAGACTACATTCTAGCCTGGGCAATAAAACAAGAATCTCATTCTCTCTCCCTCTTTCTCTTCCACTTTCTTTCTCTCTTTCATTCTTTTTTTCTTTCTTTTGCTGTTTCTTTCTTTCTCCTTTTCTCTCTAAAAAAAAAATAAATTAAAAAAATAAAAATAAAAATTAGGGAAATGGATCAAAGGCAGAACATTAAATAACACCTACAAATTATACTTTGCAAGAGCAATACACCTAAGAGCAGCAGTAGTACTTTGACCGTGTTGTAATATAGTAATTCCTAACAGAGTAAGCAAATTATAACTCCCATGCTTACAGTTCAGTGTAAGATAGGAGAGAATTTGCACCTAGAGTATTTCTGGGCTTTGGGAACAAACATTGCAACATTAGTAGTTGATGCTGTTTATTAAAAAGTTATTTGTAGAAAGGGATGGGGTAGATTGTGTCTCCCGTGTATTCATTCTCAGTATCACCCTTTCTGGGACTTTGTAGAGGTTAAAGAGGAGATGAGTAAATATCGCAATACCAGAATGATTTTTTCAAAAACATAGCTTAAAAGCCTTCAATGACTTCCCATTACACTTAGAAAAACTCCAAACTCTTACACTGTGTACATTTTGTCCTGCAGTGTCAGTTCCTTGTCAACCTCTCCCGTCACATTTTGTGCCTCCAATGTCCTGTAGCCATGAAACCCCAGATGCACCTACCATCTTTAATTTCCCCAAATGAACTCTTCTGCTTGTTTTTTGTTTTTTATTTTTCTGATTGGAACACCCTCAACAACCACCACTTCTTTCTTACCCACTTGCATTATCAGCTTAACTCCTACTCATTCTTCAATCTCAGTTCAAATATCACTTCTTTGGGGAAGGCTTTCCCTTCCCCTTAGTTTAGGTCAGAATCCCATTATTTTCTATTAGAGTTCCAAGTATCCTCCCCTTTACAGCCTTTATCATAGTTTATAATTAGATACTAATTTGTCTGCTTTTAAAGTGTCATTCTCTGCCAATCTACCATCATTTCCATAGGGATACTGTCAGCTTGACTGGCATATAACTTTTTTTAATAATAACCATAACAATGACAGCTAACTTTCTCATCCATATGAAGCATTTACCAAGTGCTTACGTGAGTTGAAGGCAGTAGAATGTAGTGTAAAAAGCAGGGACTTCGAAACTGATATCCTGGGTGCAAACCTCTGCTTTATCACTTTATTTCATGAGTGAACTCTGGAAAATTATTGAATTCTTTGTGTCCAAGGCTCCCTATCAACAAAATGAATAATAATGTAGAGTTGTGTGATGATTAAGTAACTGAAAACCAGAGAGACTGATTAACTGCTCAAGTTCTTAAAGGTATAAGCCAAAGAACTGAGAACCAAACCCAAGCAACATGAAATTCCTATAAACCAGCACATGAAGGAAAAAATATACGTATTATATATAATACCGAAATGACTTCCAACTCTGTGATTACTGTGTAGATAGACAGAAACATCCATATACACCTGCACTTCTTCCTTACACCCCACCCTGCTCCCTCCTCTTCTGCAAAGTATTGAGTAAACTGCTAGGCCTAAACCCATGGGAAAATATTCCCAGAAGCAAACTCAGGCCAAGATTATCTTTCGCACCAATGCTGTAGAGTCAAAAATAGAAAAGAAAGACCAACAATTGTGGATGTCTTGTAGTGAAATGGTGACAAACACTCCTGCACTCATATCTTGCTTTTCACTGGAATGTCACTTCACTAACAGATTTCAAACGGCACTTCTTTGTATGTGCACACCAATATGCTTCACTTGATATTTATCACTCAATAAACACGTGAAAGTTTGCAAAAAGTTTGGGTTCAACGATCCTTGATGACAAAGTATTAGTGACCCAGTCATTTTCCAGTCCTAATGATATTTTGCTCCAATAGCCTAATGCTATAGCTCATACAAAACAAGGCACCCATGAAACACCATAGGACATGTACAGTCATGGTGGGAATAAAGGATACAATGAAGCTGTTGAGAAGATGCTTAGAAATATGAGCACTTCATTATATGTGGAAAGGCAATTGATCTCTAAGCACTGAGGGACCACTCAGATTGTCCTTTGCTGTTAAGTTATCCTCACCACTCGCTGCTCCTTTCAGTTGACCTGCATGTGAATGGGTCCTGGAGTTTCTTGTTTTATGTAGGAGTAGCTGAACATGATTGTGTGCCCTGGAAAACATTGATAAGCAACAGTATCCAGAGTATCATCATGAAAAAACAGCATTTCCTTCATTTTCTCAATAATTACTAGGAAGCACCTCTGCTTCTAAAAGCATGAGTCTCACGAGAACATTCACAAATAAACCTATGCATTCTGAGAACTACACAATGAACTGTGCTCCTGAGATTTGAAATAAATATTTCAAAGTGGGTTTTAAAATCTGAAAACTGAGCAATGTTTGGTTCACAAATTCCCATTTATAGGTTTTGAAAAACAAAAGAGGTAACCTTTGCTGTATAAATCCCATAAGAAAGCCAGAGAACAGGAAAATGAAGGGTTTGATTTATTTAGGGAATACGTTGTTAATTTGCCAGTTGTGAGTTTTCAGAATGCATATGTCTCACGACGCTAGTGTATACCAGATTATATATATAAATGTAGTTTATGGTTTCCTTTTGATATTGTTAGTATTTATGTGTCTTGTCATTTTGAAGAAGAAAATGAAAAACACTATCTTGTAAGTTTCTCTTTTCCAAAAGGCAAATCGGCAAACATTCCCTTGTCACCCTTTCCAGGTAGGGGTCCTAAACCCCAAGAGAGTAGTTTACATATTAAATTGATAACAGGAACCTCTATGGAAAAGGAAAGGCAAGGTAAAATACCCCCTGGGGGAATTCTAAGGTGCAGAAATGCGATCCTATTTCTGTGTAACCAGAACATTAATATTAACAGTGAGTTAGCCGTCCTTGCTTAGAAAGCAACTCTCCTCTCCAGGGTGTTCTCACAGCACTCTCTATCCCGCTTTGGTTCTGATTCTGTTTCCTGACTTTGAAATTCAGGCATCAGATCGTTAGCATTTTTCTGCAGATTCTTCCTTTTCTTTACGCATCAGAAAGAGTCCAGACTCATCCTCCAATTGTGATACATATTTGGTTCCATAGTTACACGGGGATTTCCCTTCCTTCTCTCTCCCTCTATTAAAAATTATTTTCCTTCTATTCCCCTCATCCTTGTAGTTATGCTGACTTACACTATTTCCAATACTGACAGCCTTAGATCCTTGAATTTTGGGAGCTTAAGTATCATGAATTAGGATAAGTGAAAAATAATTAGTATTTTTAGATGCATATATAAAGTTTCCAGAAAAACACAACCCACCAGAAGAGAAACTGCACTCCACTCTGCCATGATTAGAATTTCCACTTTCATGAGCACAGCTTTGCACCACTCATTCTTGTTTTAGTGGCCCATGCCTCTGGAAATTTGTAGAAAATATATGAGTAACTGTTGTAATTACTGATAAATAGCATGGGATGCATTGTTCACAACAGTAGATTTTTGTGTGTTATAATGTGTGTTTATTTTTAAAGTGTTTCAATAAACAATTAAGATCGCCCCATTTTGCACACCGTAAAAATCATTCTAGGCCAGGTGCGGTGGCTCACACCTGTAATCCTAGCACTTTCGGAGGCTGAAGCAGGTGGATCATGAGGTCAGCAGTTAGAGACCAGCCTGGCCAACACAGTGAAACCCCATCTTTACCAAAAATAGAAAAATTAGCTAGGTATGTGGTGCATGCCTTTAGTCCCAGCTACTGGGGAGGCTGAGGCAGGAGAATCGCTTGAACCCAGGAGGCGGAAGTTGTGGTGAGCTGAGATTGCACCATTGCACTCCAGCCTGGGCAACAGAGTGAGACTGTCTCATCAAAAAAAAAAAAAAAAATCATTCTAAAAACTCTCACACATGTTGTAGCACAAGCACATATATATTGAATCATTTTGGGATTATGAGAAGTTGATTCTGTTTCCTGACCTCTGTTTTGGCTTCTTGAAGGCAAATCAAGTCTCTGTGCAAAATGGATGAAAGGAGTTTTTTTTGTAAGAAGAGAGAATGTGCACCATCTCATTCAAAAACTGCCAATGGGGATTGTTGCTAGAACAAATTGTAAATTCATTTCAATCTATGTTATTCTTTTATCTCCTCAAAAATTGCATCTTATGACAGGTATGCATAAATAAATAATTCTCAATATTGGAAAAATATGTCTTTATCTGCTTGAACTTCAATGCACTAAGAATGTTAAATCTGAAATAATATTTTAACATTTATTCATCCCAATCATTTTATAGATGAGAAAGTGAAGTCCCAAAGAGGGAAGTTGTTTTGCAAACAGTAACACAGTAGTAAAATACATATAATCATTCAGCAGAATGCCTAGAACATTATAATAAAACTTTTTGTTAAAAATAATAAATTGAACCTATATGTTCTCTTTGTATCACTAAAATATTAGTAAATAAAGATTTTTAAATATAAACATAATAGCAAAGAGAGTAGGAAAGGAGACAGTATATAGATGAGAGATTCCACAGATTGCTAGAAATTAGAGGCGGATGAAGAAGGGATAATTCATGGAACAGACAGAGGTAGCCAGTATTCTCAGTATTAACATATGAGACAGATGGCAGGAGGTAAGGAAGTCTCAAAGTAGCCAAAGTCCAGTAGACCCAGAGAAAAACCAGCGCAGCACATAGCAGTGGAACAGATGGTTTTTGAAGGGAAGATTCCTGGAATAAACGGTGAATGCCAGTAAAATCGAGCTTTGGAGGATGGGTGGGGGTGTCTATGACAAGAAAGTACTATGATAAGATGGAAATAAAGCCAAATTGTAATGTCAGAAAAAATAATTGCTATGCAAAGAATATAATCATAACTAGCAATCAGACCTAACCTAAAACTAGATATGATAAAATTGTTAAAACTGTTGAGAACTCAGTTCACCAATTTGTTTAACATTCTGTGTACACAGAACATTGTTCCATGCACAAAGAACTGTTGGAATTACAAGTAAACAAGAAAAGGTCCTTGTTCTCCAGGAGCTTGGGTCTGGTGAGGAAGAGAAACATACATATCTCATAACAAATGATGGCTTGAAATAATTTTTCAACTTCACAATGATTCAAAAACAGTATGTATCCAGTAGAATCCATGCTTCCAATATTCATACAACCATTCTGGTTTTCACTTTCAGTATTCAATCAATTACATGAGATATCCAATGATTTATTTCAAAATAAACATTGTATGAGATGATCTGGCCCAACTCCAGACTAATGGAAGTGTTCCAAGCATGTTTAGGTAGGCTAAGCTATGATGTTTGGCAGGTTAGGTGTGTTAAATACATTTTCAACTTACAATGGGAAGTAATCCTATCATAAGTCAGGGAGCATCTGTATAATAGAAATCACACTAACATATATTCTATGAGAATGGTTCAAACAACTTGTGGTAGCTCAAAAAGAGAAAAACAATTCAGACTGTAGAATCTAGAAACATTTTATATTAGGCTTTAGCCTTCAAAGACAGATAGGATTTTGAAAATTAAGAAATGATGGTGGGAAGGCCTTTCACAAGGAGAGCATAGGGAGAGCTAAATCATCGATGCTAGGAATAACACTCACGTTTAGGAATGGTGCGCATGGGAACAGTGAGCAGAAGCTTGAGATGAATCAAGGCTTGTTCTGGAGATCACATATTCCAGATCATGAAGAGCCTGGAATCCCAGAGAAAGGAATTTGGATATATTTAATCTCTATTGATGTATACCCAATAAAATGCATGTATTTTAAGGGAATAGTTTGATGAGAATTTTGTTTGTTGGTTTTTCTTTAAGACAGAGTCTCGCTCCATCACCCAGGCTGGAGTACAGTAGTGCAGTCACTTGCTCACTACAGCCTTGACCTCCCCTGTCTCAGGTGATTTCCCTGAGTAACTGGGACCACAGGCATACACTGCTAAGCCTGGCTAATTTTTATGTTTTTTGCAGAGATGTTGCACAGGTTGGTCTCAAACTGCTCTGTTCAAACAATCCACCTGCCTCAGCCTCCCAGAATGTTGGAATTACAAACGTGAGCCAATGTGTCCAGCCAGTTTGATGACTTCTGACAAATATGTATATTTATGTAAACACCATCTTAATCAAGATCCAGAACATTTCCATCATTTTTTCCCAATTGGTCCCTCTACTTCCTACCCAAGCATCTACTGATCTGATTTCTATCACTATAGATGAGTTTTGCCTGTTCTACAAATGTAAATGGAATTACAGAATATGTACACTTTTGTGTCTGGCTTAATTTACCCAGCATACTGTTTCTTGTGCTTGATTTTGCTTTGCTTCTCTCTGCCTGCATACTTTGAAAGGAGAACTTCTGAACAGAACTTGCCCACTCTCACAGATTCTGTCATCAGCCTCTGTTCTGGTTATCTATTATGATGTGATAAACCACCACAGAATTTAGTAACTTAAAACAGCAATGAACAATATTGCAGTAAGCCAGATAATATTTATTCTCTTTATAAATTAGCCACTCGGGCAGGAATTGATCAGAACGGCTCATGTGTGCTCCACATGACATTGGTGGGGCTGTTCAACTGGGGCTGAAGTATTCATTTCCAAGATGACTTAGCCACATTGCCAGCCAGTTAGTGTTGGTTTCTGACTGACAGCTTGGCCAGGGCTGTAAGTCAGAGGCCTTAGTTTCCCTTTATACAGGCCCCTTCACAAGGCTGCTTGAGCTTCCCCTCAGCTTGACTGCTAGATTCCAAGAGTGAGTGCTCCAAGAGGCAGGAAATAGAAGTGGAAGCTGCTGGTCCTTTTAAGGCCTGGTCCAAGAAGCTGGCACGACATCATTTTTACTGTATTTTATTAGTCAAGCCATAACAGAGCTTATCTTACCAGAATGCAGGTATAGAGACATGGACTTTACCTCTAGGGGGAGAGAGTATCAAAAAATTTGTGGCTATTTTAAATCTTTTCATTTAAGAGAGAGGCCTTTTGAATAAAAGATTTATTCAGCAGCAAAGGCAACCTGCACTAAGTTGCCTACACAAATTAATCTACTCTTCTTGCCAGACATTGGATGAAAATAAATGCAATAAAGAGAATGATCAAGATGGACATACAATAACGCTGGGAGAAAAAGAAGTGATACAAGTTGTTGAAAACAACTTTTCTACTCTAATTTGAATTAAATTCTAATTAACCTGTAATTATTGCTACAAATACTAGAATGCATATTAAATCCATTAAATAAGCACAGGTTGCTATTCAAAAAATAGAGATCTGAGAAGAAAAAAGGATTCCTGGAAATGATATAATTACTAAAATATAAAATTCACTAGAGAGATTGACTCTTAGAATGAATATGTCTGAAGACCAAGTTAGACATCTGAAAGATAACACAAAAATAAATCACACTGAATGTAAGGCTAAAAGACAAAATGATGAAGCAGAGAAAAATTAAAGCACACAGAAGCTATACCCAGAAGGCACAACATCTGTCAAGGCATTCCATAAGGAGGACAGAGAGAGAATTAAAGGAAAGGCATGAGCAAGATAAGAAAAAAATTTCCCTAAAATGAGTGCATGGATTTTCAGATGGAAAAGTTGCCAGTGTCAAGAAGAAATGACAAAGCCAGAATCTGATGGAATTTCTGAATTTTAAGTTTGAAAAGAATGCTGTGGACTCCAGAGGAAGAAAACTAACTGATAGTATAAAAGAATCAGATTAAAGTCAACATTAACATTACTAACACTGAATTCTAAGAGAATAAATGAATGCCTTTCGAAGTCTGAGGAAAAAAGACATGAACGCATAATTTTATGTCTAGCCAAACTATCAAGCCAATATAAATAGTTACATCTTTAGAGGACTCAGAAAACTTATACTACAAGATCCTTTCTGAAAATAGCACTTCAAATTATCTTCTAGCAAAAGGAAAAAGAAATTCAAGAAAAATAAATGAGATCTATAAAACGGTAAAATCGACTTAAAAGTGCAATGAGATGATGTCCCAGGATTATGTTAGCAAATCGGGCCAGATTATATTAATAAGTTAGAAGCCTCTAGAAGAATAATTCAATGACTTTGCTGAATGAATGTGGAAAAATCTTAAGGGTTTCATGAAAAAAATGCATTTAGAAAATTGTTTGGAAATTTGAGACAAGTTGTATAATGAGTCATCATCCAAATATGAAGGTAACTATTGAGTAAAAGAAAGAAAAATCCATTTGATCATAAGACTGATAATTTCTCCTTCAAATGGCACAGGTTTAGTGACATAGCCTTGTATTTCTAGCTCTTTGGATTTAATCATACACATCCTAGTTTAGTTCTGTAATGAAGAAAACCTACATAATCAGAGCACATTATGTACTGTTTACTGTTTTGATTTTTAAAATCAACCTATGGACAAATCTTAAAAGCCTGGAATGAGTCTCACTCTTTCTCGCTTCACTCTTTTGCTCTCAAATACATATATTTTATCTATCAGTCCAGAAAAATAAAAACACATATATTTATATTCTATGTACATGTGAATGACACACACACACACACACACACACACACACACACTTCCTTATATGCATCGCCTCTGTAAAATCAGTGTACTAGGCTGGGCGTGGTGGCTCAAACTTGTAATCCCAACACTTTGGGAGGCCAAGGCTGACAGATCACTTGAGCCCAGGAGTTCAAGACAAGGTTGGGCAACCCGGTGAAACCCCATCTGTATCAAAAAATTCAAAAATTAACCAGGTATGACGGTGACATGTGTAGTCCCAGCTACTTGGGAGGCTGAGGTGGAAGGATCACTTGAGCCTGGGAAGTTGAGGCTACAGTGAGCCATGACAGTGCCACTGCACTCCAGCCTGGGCAACAGAGCAATAAAAAGAAAAAAAAAAGGAAAAACGTCTGTGGAACCACTGGGCAGAAGGAGTGAAAGAGACGGGAGAGTGTAGGTATACTAATTTCCTAATTTTATGTAACTAGACCCTGCTTAATATTAATGTTCAAAATCTAGAGGTTTAGTATTTAATTTGTGGTTCTAAAGAAACAAAACTAAGAATACAAATAAAAAAAAAATCAGAAAGCAGTGGCAAGTAACATACATATCCTAAATTCCTCATTTTTTTTCTAGTGGTTAGTATATAAATGTTAATTAAAGTCACTGAATCAAGAAATAGGGGTATAAGCACAGCATTATTGAGGTAACCAACTTTTTTGAAGTGGTGGGAGTGAGAAGGGAGCTCAAGGGACACCCAGTTGCTCCCAGGAAGGGGCAAGAGCTCTTTTGAGGCAGTTCTCTTGGGTGGGAGGCAAGCTCTTCTGGCTGAGCAGCTGGAGGATAGGGCACTGCAGTCCCGGGGTGGGGCTCTGTGTGACAGACCCCAGCCTCCACTACAGGGAGTGGCTGGATTGCTATTAATACCTCCCACTTCATAGAAAGGGAATTCAATCACTGGGGTTTGTTGTACATAGATTTTCTATGTTATTTGGTAGCTATGAGGTGTTTTTTCTCATTTATATTAAAAATATTATTACTATTAGAAATAGCACAGAAATATTTTCAAATCATCTTTTCTAGCATAAATATCTTTTTGTAATAGACTCTCAGTAAATCCATATGCAATTAGGATATATTTGCTCAAACTCTCCAAAACATAAGGCATATTTCTCTTCTTATGCAAAATGAACCTTTTAAAATGTATGAAAACCTCATCACTCTTAATTACAAATTCTGTTAAATTTATTCTACTTCTACTCTGTATCATGAAAAAATAGTAGTTACATTTAATTCCACAACTTCTTTGCCTATAGGTTACAATACAATTTTTAAAATTCTGTTTCTACTAAATGGGATTTATAATTACTGTAACAGAAGATGAGTTGACATTCATTTTTATTCTATGATTTTTACAATAATGCCTTTGTGGTTTTATAAAAATAATACATATTCATAAAATCTTTAACAATTACAGGAAAGTATAAAGAATAAGACAATCAATCACTTAAAAGAGCACCACTCAGAAATAACTGGTGTTAACATCACTCTAGATTATCTCTCCATACAGATGCATAGGTAGATGGATGGGGAGAGAGAGAATGAGTGAGCAAAAGAGGCAATAGAAAAACATTTATATAAATGGAATTACGTGCACTCACTGCTTTATAAAATTGCTTATTTTTACAACAGAGGAATGATTGTATATCAAATTTGTATAATTATTTGCAACAATAATCCAGTCACTTGGTTTCTCATTAAAATCATTGTGCTTATAATCTATAAGCTTTTTCCAGTTTAATTTTAAACAATCTGATTTATCTAATGTTTTATAATAAAAACATAGCTAACATATATTAAACATTTACAATGTGTCAGGCACCACATTAACTACTTTTAAAAGGATTGTCTCATTCAGTATTTCCAATACAACCATACAAACCTTAGTCCTAACAGAAAGGTTAAGCCACATGTTCCAGACCACACAGCTAAGTATCTGACTGGATCTAAACCAAGGCATTTAGAGTCTTAAGCACTATAAAATTTATAAATCTCTCATTAAAATAACCCACTTACAGGACCAAGCAATTAGTCATGTTTTTTTCTTATTTGAATTTAAAGTATCTTAAATGCACAATATCCTGGAAAATTCAGTAATTACTAAGAATGTACTAGCTATCAGACATTGATAAATAAATTTTAAAAAAAGAAAAGGAAAGAAATGTTTGTGTAAGGGATCTAATAAAGGAACAAACTAATAACCACAGGAAACTGCTTGTATATTTCTACAACATTTATACTTACTGATTAGAAAATGAGATGTGATTTATCTCTCGCTTTTTTCCTACACATAATATGTAAATATGCATTATTTTTTGTAAAACTAGAACAGAGTTTCTATTCCATTCTGTGGTCAGCTTCTTTTTCATATAACGTTATAGATTTTTATTTCCTATGTCTTTAAACATATCTTAAAAAATAATTCTTAGTAGCTCTTTGGATGTAATTTTAATGGGTACATTCTAGCATATAGTTGAGCCAGAAAATATTTTTATTAGTCCCCAATTGTTTAATGTTTATGCTTTACCTTTTTTTCTATTATAAAACAATATCTTTAATAAACTATAGGAAAGTCCTAGGGACAGAAATAATTCAACGTTTTCAATTATTCAAGAAAAGACAGGAGGAAAACATATTCAAGCAAAGAGACTCTGATACTTTGAATCCCTAACTCATCTCCAAAATATGACTTTCAAGTTTAGCTAGTGTATTCTCCACTTTCATACTTGTATGAAGTGAACATTTCTTTTTTAAAATCTTTCCTATTCAATATATTCTCTTAACTTTTTCTTTCAGTGTGTTTGCTTGTTTATCTTGGGTTTTCACCTTTGACATTATAAATAGCCAATTAGAGATTTTCTAAATTTCTAGAAAAAAGAAACCCATAGTCTTTCCTTTTTTTTAATGAGAGTCTTTCTTTATTGCCCTGGCTGGAGTACAGTGGCACGATCTCTGCTTACTGTAAACTCCACCTCCCAGTCCAAGCAATTCTCCTGCCTCAGCCTCCCTAGTAGCTGGGATTGCAGGCATGCACCACTTCTGGCTAATTTTTGTATTACAGTAGAGATGGTGTTTCACCATATTGGCCTGGCTGGTCTCCAACTGCTAACCTCAAGAGATCCACCCACCTCACCTCCCAAAGTGCTGGGATTACAGACGTGAGTCACTGAGCCCCGTGCTTTACCATTATTTTATGCCTTGGTTATTATCAAAACAACACAGGAAGATTCATACAGCATCTGTCTCAATCCCATTGCCCAGTCAGAGTTTAAGCATCATTACTGAATAAAATATCAAGTTTGGTTTAGAAAATTTAAGCACTTCTAGCTGAGGTTCATTTCTTTTAAACTGATGTGATCCTAATAGCTTTGGTTGTTTCCTTTAGCAGAGGGAAATAGTTCAGTGGCTTCATTTTTTATGCTTTTATGAATTCAAAAATAAATAATGAATAAAATTATCCAAAGGCAATAAATTATTCATGATGTTGCTTAATCTTAAATCTCTGGTTAATTTTTCCTATAATTTCCACCTATACTTTTCCCTGCTCCATAATACTTCAGATGACAGTTAATAAATGTATGTGCTGGCATGTTGATTGCTGGGTTTAAATGCATGAATATGTTGATCAAATCCAAGGGACTAATTATTATAAGCTTTCTACTGCATTGAGGAAGTATTTTGCTGGGAATTAAATATTAAAAATGCAAAAGATTAGGGGGGGAAGGGTGATCACCACTACCAAGGCAGTCTGCCACTACCGAGGCAATTCACACAGCAGCTGGGCAGAGCCTGCAGCAGCTCAGCAATGCGGCTGCTGCCAGACTGTACTAGACTACTCCGTACGGGGCAGGGCATCTATAAAAAAAGGCAGCAGCACCACAGGAACTGATAAATAAAGCCAACCCTCCTTGGACAGAGCACCTGGAAAAAGAGGTGGTTATGAGTTCCACTCCAGCAGACTTAAAAGTACCTGCCCAGCATCTCTGCATGGAACAACGGAGCTCCCAGCACAGCACTTGAGCTCCTATAAGGGACAGATTGTCTCCTCAAGCAGCACCCCAACCCCCATATAATCAAAGAGATACTTCACAAAGGAGAGCTCAGGCCAACATGAAGTAGGTACCCTTCTGGGATGAAGATAACAGAAGAAGAAACTGGCAGCAATCCTTACTGTTCTGCAGCCCCAGCAGGTGATCCCCAGGCAAGCAGGGTCTGGAGAGGATCTCCAGCAGTCCTGCAGCAGAGGGGCCTGACTGTTAGAAGGAAAACTAAGAAACAGAAATAACTTCATCATCAACAAAAAGCATGTCCACTTAGAGATCCCATCTGAAAGTCAACAATTACAAAGACCACAGGTAGATAAAGCCACTAAGATGGGAAGAAACCAGTGCAAAAATGATGAAAACACCAAAAACCAGAATGCCTCTCCTCCTCCAAAGTATCAGAACTCCTCACTAGCTAGGGATAAAGATGGATGGAGAATGAATCTGATGAATTCACAAAAACAGGCTTCAGAAGGTGGGTAATAACAAACTTCTCAGAGCTAAAAGAACATGTGCTAACCCAATGCAAGGAAACTAAGAACCTAAAAAAAATGTTAGATGAGATGCTAACTAGAATAAACAGCTTAGAGAAGAATATAAACAACTTGATGGAGCTGGAAAACACAACACAAGAATTACGTGAAGCATACACAAGTTTCAACAGCTGAATCGACCAAGCAGAAGAAAGGATATCAGAGATGGAAGATCAATTCAATGAAATAAAATGAGAAGGGAAGAATAGAGAAAAAACAGTGAAAAGAAATAAACAAAGCCTCCCAAGAAATATGGGATTATGTGAAAAGACCTAATCTACGCTTGATAGGTGTACCTGAATGTGACAAAGAGAATGAATCCAAGCTGGAAAACATTCTTCAGGATATCCAGAACTTCCCCCAACCAAGCAAGGCAGGCCACCATATAAGTCCAAGAAATACAGAGAACACCACAAAGATATTCCTCAAGAAGAGCAACCCCAAGGCACATAATTGTCAGATTCACCAGAGTTGAAATGATGGAAAAAATGCTAAGGGCAGCCAGAGAGAAAGGTCAGGTTACCCACAAAGGGAAGTCCATCAGACTCACAGCGTATCTCTCAACAGAAACCCTACAAGCCAGAATAGAGTGGGGGCCAATATCCAACATCCTTAAAGAAAAGAACTTCCAACCTAGAATTTCATATCTAGCCAAACTAAGCTTCATCAGCAAAGAAAAAAGAAAATCCTTTATGGACAAGCAATTGCTGAGAGATTTTATCACCACCAGGCCCGCCTTACAAGAGCTCCTGAAAGAAGCACTAAACAAAGGAAGGAACAACCAGTACCAGCCACTCCAAAAATGTACCAAATGGCAAAGACCATCAAAACAATGAAAAAAATGTGTCAACTAATGGCCACTACATCCAGGTAGCATCAAAATGGCAGGATCAAATTCACACATAACAATATTAACCTTAAATGTAAATGGGCTAAATGCCCCAATCAAAAGACACAGACTAGCAAATTGGATAAAAAGTCAAGACACATTGGTATGCTGTACTCAGGAAACCCATCTCATGTGCAAGGACACGCAAAGGCTCAAAATAAAGGGATGGAGGAAGATCTTCCAAGCAAATGGAAAGCAAAAAAAAAGCAGGAGTTGCAATCCTAGTTTCTGATAAAATGGACTGTAAATCAAAAAATATCAAAAGAGACAAAGAAGGGCATTACATAATGGTAAAAGGATCAGTGCACCAAGAACTAACTATCCTAAATATATATGCACTCAATAAGGGAGCACCCACATACCTAAACCAAGTTCTTAACAACCTGCAAAGAGACTTAGACTCCCACACAATAATTGTAGGAGACTTTAATACTCCACTGTCAATATTAGACAAATCAATGAGAAAGAAAATTAACAAGGATATCCAGGACTTGAACTCAGATCTGGACAAAGTGGACCTAACAGACATCTACAGAAATCTCCACCCCAAATCCACAGAATATACATTCTTCTTAGCACCACATTGTACCTACTCTAAAATTGACCAGATAATTGGGAGTAAATCACTCCTCAGCAAATGCAAAAGAATGGAAATCATAACAAACAGTCTCTCAGACCACAGGGCAATCTAATTAGAACTCAGAATGAGGAAACTGCTCAGAACCACACAGCTTCATGGAAACTGAACAACTGGCTCCTGAATGTCAACTGGATAAACAATGAAATGAAGGCAGAAATAAAGATGTTCTTTGAAACCAATGAGAACGAAGACATAACACACCAGAATCTCTGGAACACATTTAAAGCAGTGTCTAAAGGGAAATTTATAGCAATAAATGCCCATATGAGAAGCGAGGAAAGATCTAAAATCAACACCTTATCATCAAAATTGAAAGAGTTAGAGGAGCGAGATCAAAAAATCTCAAAAGCTACCAGAAGACAACAAATGACTAAGATCAGAGCAGAACTGAAGGAGATAGAGACACAAAAAACCTTTCAAAAAAAATCAATAAATCCAGGAGCTAGTTTTTTGAAAAGATCAACAAAATAGACCACTAGCCACATTAATAGAAAAGAAAGAAAAATCAAATAGATGCAATAAAAAACGATAATGGGGATATCACCACTGATTCCACAGAAATACAAACTACAATCAGAGATTACTACAAACAACTCTATGCACATAAACCAGTAAATCTGGAAAAAATGGATAAATTCCTGGACACTTGCACACTCCCAAGCCTAAACCAGGAAGAAGTTGAAACCCTGAATAGACCAATAACAAGGGCTGAAGTTGAGGCAGCAATTAATAGCCTACCAACCAAAAAAAGTCCAGGTCCAGACGGGTTCACAGCTGAATTCTACCAGATGTACAAAGAGGAGCTGGTACCATTCCTTCAGAAACTATTGCAAACAATCCAAAAAGAGGGAATCCTTCCCAAACCATTTTATGAGACCAACATCATCCTGATACCAAAACCTGGCAGAGACTCAATAAAAAAGAAAGCTTCAGGTCAATATTCATGATGAACATAGATGCAAAAATCTTCAATAAAATACTGAAACAGATTGCAACGGCACACCAAAAAGCTTATCCATCATGATCACACAGGTTTAATTCCAGGGATGCAAGGCTGGTTCAACACACACAAGTCTATAAATGTAATTCACCGCATAAACAGAACCAAAGACAAAAACCACATGATTATCTCAATAGATGCAGAGAAGGTCTTTGACAAAATTCAACAGTCCTTTATGCTAAAAAAAAAAACTATCAATAAACTATGTATCAAAGGAATATATCTTAAACAATAAAAGCTATTTACTATAAACCTAGAGCCAATATCTTACTAAATGGGCAAAAACTGGAAGCATTCCCTTTGAAATCCAGCACTAGACAAGAAGGCCCTCTCTCACTACTCCTATTCAGTATAGTATTGAAAGTTCTAGCCAGAGCAATTAGGCAAGAAAAAAAAAATAAAGTGTATTCACTTAGGAAAAGAGGAAGTCAAATTGTCTCTATTTGCAGATGACATGATTGTATATTTAGAAGACCCTATCATCTCAGCCCAAAATCTCTTGAAAGTGACAAGCAACTTCAGCAAAGTCTCAGGATACAAAATCAATGGGCAGAAATCACAAGCAATTCTATACACCAATAACAGACTAACAGAGAGCCAAATCATGAGGGAACTCCCATTCACAATTGCTACAAAGAGAATAAAATACCTAGGAATACAACAAACAAAGGAGGTAAAGGAACTCTTCAAAGAGAACTCCGAACCACTGCTAAAGGAAATGAGAGGACACAAATAGATGGAGAAACATTCCATGCTCATGGTTAGGAAGAATCAATATCGTGAAAATGGCCATACTGCCCAAAGTAATTTATAGATTCAACGCTATCCCCATGAAGCTAACAATGACCTTTTTCACAGAATTGGGAAAAAACACCTTAAACTTCATATGGAACCAAAAGAGAGCCCACAGAGCCAAGAAAATTCTAAGCAAAAAGAACAAAGCTGGAGGCATCATGCTACCTGATTTCAAACTATACTACAAGGCTACAGTAATCAAAACAGCATGGTACTAGTATCAGAACAGCATGGTACTTGTACCAAAACAGAGATACAGAACAATGGAACAGGACAGAGGCCCTGAAGGCAATGCCACACATCTACAACCATCTGATCTGTGACAAACCTGACAAAAACAAGCAATGGGGAAATGATTCCCTGTTTAATAAATGTTGTTAGGAAAACTGGCTAGCAATGTGCAGAAAGCAGAAACTGGAACCCTTCTTGACACCTTACACTAAAATTAACTCCAGATGGATTAAAGACTTAAACATAAGACCTAACACCATTAAAACCCTAGAAGAAAACCTAGGCAAAACCATTCAGGACATAGGCATAGGCAAGGACTTCATGACTAAAACACCAAAAGCATTGGCAGCAAAAGCCAAAATAGACAA